>JAODUG010095590.1:0-11659 GCA_027564795.1 Aphredoderus sayanus | reverse complement strand
ACACACTGGTCCAGTGATGCCAGTTTGACTCCATACTTGGACACTACCAAGATCATCTCCTCGTCTCCAGGCACAAATGGCAGGTTTCCATCTTGCTGCATAGTAGAGAGGAAGGGGACATTTTCAAACCCGTGATGCTCTATTCCTTACCCCTTTACAGAGCACTTTACCTGGGCAGCGTCAATATAATTGATGAGGTCTAGAGGCTCCTGGAGAGTCTTGCTCATGGCAAACTGCAGCTTCTCAATGGCTCCCACATACTTGACCCTGAACTCCACACAGGCCTCTGACGCACTGTTGCCTGCACGAACAGCCCGTCAAGAGATACATGAATAAAAAGGACAGAGCGATTGCAGAGTTTGAGACTATGCAGACAAGAACTGGACCGCATTTCAGATGAGGTGGTCTGACCTGAGCTCCTGGTGGAGTCTGTGTCGAGACTGGCAACAGTGCTTGATCTGGAGAGACCTCCCAAACTGGAGTCTACAGACTGCAGATGCACAGAAACACAGGACGGGACTGGCTGGATGGATACTACTGGAAATTCAAGGGACTGTCCTTTATCTATGTATGTTATCACTTTAATATTGATAGGATGCATCCCAGCATGTACCTTGATTTCAATTTGATGTCAAATATTAGTCAAGACATAATTTTAAATTCAGTTTGAATGCAAATGTCTTCCAGTGGTAATTGGGTGAAAACAGGAAGTTAATCCCACACTGAAATTGGTTCAATATATATGTAAGCCAATCTGTTTGACGTTCAATATACTTAAAATCAATGTGTCAAACTGACAAACGTCATTTTTGACGTCGACGTTTGATGTCGATTTGATGTATTTTCAACATCATGTGCCCACTGGGATGGCGCGCTGAATTGTACCTTGCTCTTGGTGCTAATCTCACTGCTCTGAGAACTGCTGCTGCTGTGGCGCTTTTTTACTTTCCGGAACATCCTTCACCATGACGACGGTTCAACCACAAAGATCTAAAAATAGTACACCACTTTAAACAACTTGAAAGAACAATAAAAGTGTTATGTGATTAGTCCTGAATAATGTCTTTGGCGATAAGAGCAGATAAGGATAAGATGTTCCACCACTTGTGTAACAATTCTGTGTTTTATATTTTATAAATATATAGGAGACAATCCATATCCTTCCATCAATGCTTGTCAGGTGTAACCTAAATAAATGCAAAGATGGCTTACTCTTTACTTATCTACGTGTATACTTCCCTGACCCAGTAATAAATCCTCTGTGCCAACCTGTTGCTATGATAAACAAATAAGATGCGCCCCCCTCCCCAGCCTTTTCCCAACCCAATAGTTCACCACATCAACGCGAAGGGAACGTGTTCAATTCCAAAGTCATTGCCACACACAGTGGATATACCTACTCATAGCATACCTCTAGACTTCATCGGTACAATTTTGGGTGATTTATTTCTTCAGCGAGTGACGTTTTGCTTTCTGTTTATCTGTACTTGACACTTTAGCTTCCTTTGTGCTCCACACACAGCCTCCGCCCTGTGCAACTTAAAGGGGACGCAACAAAGGAGTGCTACTGTACTGTAAAGTGCCAGTAGGGCATATAACATGATGAACGACTTATGGTATTTAACGTTCTTTTACATGACTTCGTGGCATTCAGATTAATTTCCATTAACATGTTTTCTCATAACTACCTCTCTGATTTACTGTTGTGTAACTTGTGTTGTATTAGAATTATTTCATGAAAAGAAATCTGAGAAAAATCTTCTAGTTATCTCGGACCAAATTTTACTTAATGTTAATCCAGTCGGCGGTATTTTCGGCGTAGCACCGGAAATGTGAATCTACGAGAACGCCCCCCAATAGCCGCACCCCCATTCATTCACAACAAACGCTACAGTACTATGGTGTAGCTAACATATAATACGGGATAATTGTATATACTTATAACATTAAGAATATGGCTTCAAAACGTAAAATGGATGTGGCTGTCCCTGCCGAAGAGAGCGACCAACTCCTCGTTCGACCATTGTAAGTTCTGTGAATGTTACTGTGCAAGCCTAATTTCTGAAGGACATTCATGCGTGGCCAGTTCCAAACCCCATACACGAATATGCAATTATTATTTTCCACGTTTAGGGGTGCTGGTCAGGAGGTTGGAAGGTCATGCATCATCCTGGAGTTCAAAGGAAGGAAAATCATGGCACGTTTGCATGCCCCTCCGGAAGACAGACAGTTGTGCACGTTTTTGCATTTATTTGCACCTACTGTACCGTAATACAGTACAGCCGCCGAACAAATGAACAGACCACTGCACATGTTTTACAATTGAATAGTATGCATATACTGTACATGTCAAAATATAACAGAAATAGAAAATAATTGAAAACTTCTATAAATACAAATAAAAATGTACATACTGTGTATTGGATGTAAGCCAAACATAAAAATTTGTCTAAAAATCAGAAACTGCTGCAGTCAGAGTGGTATCTTAAAACCCCCACCCTCAATTTATATATAAACCATCAATTAAATATATCTATCTGACAATGGTGTTCTTGCAATAATTTTAGTTGAACTACTATGTTTATAGCCTAATTCTAATGTAATGTGCAGCTGGACTGTGGCATCCATCCTGGCTTAGAGGGAATGGATGCTCTGCCATACATTGACTTGATCGACCCAGCAGAGATAGACCTGCTTCTCATCAGCCAGTGAGTTCCTCTATTTAAATCACAGCCCGTACGTACTGTTTGCTCAGTCCATTTTATTGTTCGTCTAGCTTTAATAGATTGTGCACTCTCAGTTAGCCTATGTTTGGTTTTGTATATTTTATGTGCTTTATGCTGTCAAAAGAAATGCTTCTGGGTCAGTAATAAACTATTAATCATTTAAAATTTTGGCTCATGGCCATGAGTAAAACATATTCAAAGCAACTGCTCTAGAAATTACTGTTTCATGTTGGTCTTGTGTCCCACTGCCAGCTTCCACCTGGACCACTGTGGAGCCTTGCCCTGGTTCCTTCAGAAGACCAGCTTTAAAGGCAGGACGTTCATGACCCACGCCACAAAGGCCATCTATCGCTGGCTGCTGTCCGACTACGTGAAAGTCAGGTGGAGAAGACTGTCGCTCATAGCTATCATTCTTTAAATGCCATGCACAATGTATAACAATGGCATACTATTATTATAGCGTGATATTACAAGGTATATTGGTGCTAAAAATAATTTGGTCACATTGTCGTCTTCCAGCAACATCTCAGCAGATGATATGCTCTACACTGAAACAGACCTAGAGGAGAGCATGGATAAGATTGAGACCATCAATTTCCATGAAGTCAAAGAGGTGGCAGGAATCAAGTTCTGGTGCTACCATGCTGGTCACGTACTGGGAGCCGCCATGTTTATGATTGAGATTGCTGGTGTCAAGGTCATTACAACACTATAAAAATTAGATATGATCTTGTTTGCCTGACTACATCCTTGAACCATTGTGTTCAAGGAGGTAGGGTGTCTTTTTCAGTCTAATGTTTACTGCTGAGCTGTACTTAATTCTATGTGTCCCTCTCAAGCTGCTGTATACTGGAGATTTTTCCCGCCAAGAGGACAGGCATCTGATGGCAGCTGAAATCCCAAGTGTCAAACCTGATATCCTTATTATAGTACGTCCAAAATGCTTAGCCTACACAAATTACATTACTTTGTGACTTCAATCCAATCAAGTTATCACAACACTGATTCATAACTGGCTGTTTCTTTTGTCAGGAGTCTACATATGGTACCCACATCCACGAGAAGAGGGAAGAACGTGAAGCTCGGTTCTGCAACACTGTTCATGACATTGTGAACAGGGAAGGCCGATGTTTGATCCCCGTGTTCGCCTTGGGCCGAGCCCAGGAACTGCTGCTCATCCTGGGTGAGAAAGCCTGTTAAGGCTCCCTGCTGTACAGATCACTGGTTGCTGTCTGCTCTAGAGTTTACTTTTGGTTAATCTAATGATATGAATAATGATAATGATGATGACATTTCCAAGCACCTTTTCAAGAAACCCAAGGAACACTGGGTTATCACAGTAATCACAAAAACCAGAGGTAAGGCTAAGCCATGGGAAAAGCTAGCCTGAATAGATCAGTCTTGAGTCTGTTTTTAAAACTTGGATTAAGATGAAGAGTTGTGTATTTCAGTAGAGAGATAATTCCACAGTAAAGGGAGGGCAAAACTGAAAGCCCAGTCCCCCGTGGTGTGTAGAGGCTTGTTTTAGGTCCAGAGTTTGAGGAGCAGAGACTACGAGAGGTGTGTGAGAGGTTGGAGAGGTAAGAGAGGCCCTTTTCATCATGAGATGATGGCACTGATGTATGTATCCTTCATATTCGGGTTTATTTTACTCATCAGATAAATTACAGCAGTGGATGTGCTTAATCTACATAGCACACTTAATTAAGGGGATTTATTCATCTGATGTTTATTCATTAGCCTATGTATCATATAGATACACTCTTCGATATCATTATATTACCCCAGATTTCCACTCAGGCTCTGTTTGTATTATTTTATACAACAACAAAATGACGAGGTGTTTTTCAAGTGAGTGAGTTTTAGCCAAAAGGTAAATTCCGGACACAAATCGGAGAATGTACCTTTCTGCCTTCACTCTGTAGATGAGTACTGGCAGAACCACCCTGAGCTTCATGACATCCCCATCTACTACGCCTCATCGCTGGCCAAGAAGTGCATGGCTGTGTACCAGACGTACGTCAATGCCATGAACGACAAGATCCGCAAGGCTATCAACATCAACAACCCCTTTGTCTTCAAGCACATCAGCAACCTGAAGGTAGAAAAGAAAAACCACACTGTAAATTCACCATAAAGGCGCTGTGGCCAGCCAATAGGGAACTTTGTTACATTGTATCTCATTGCCCAATGTAGAGCATGGATCACTTTGATGACATCGGACCCAGTGTAGTGATGGCGTCTCCAGGTATGATGCAGAGTGGACTGTCCAGAGAGCTGTTTGAGAGCTGGTGCACCGACAAGAGGAACGGTGTCATCATCGCTGGGTACTGTGTAGAGGGAACACTGGCCAAGGTCAGTGTTCTGCACAGTGTCACCTCATTAAGCTAAACGGTTTCAAGATTAAGTAGAATGTTTACATGTTCAAATCCTGTTATTTCAACCTGCTATCAGAAAGTGCAGTATGGTTGGGAATTGTTTACTTTGTTGTCATTTCATGTTTTCTACTCTCTTGTTTACAATTCAGCCAGAATATTAAATACATCAGATTTTGACGTAGTGAGGTCAAAATAGCGACCAGTTTGCAGTCATCCCTTCAGTTCCCTTCCCCCTCTAAAATGTTCTGAAACAAGGAGTGTGCAGCTTGTTGGAGATGCTACATTACATACAGGTAATATAATTAAAATACTGTAGACGAATTCACTGTGGGACATGTGCAAGTTTGGGAATTTCCTCCCTCTGCTGGCGAAATAAAACAAGCTTATTGGAGGTTTAACTTTGTACCTCTGCTGGCAAAATAAAAGAAGCATAATGGAGATTTAACAATGTAACTGGGAATGGGAATATGTGTTGTGTAGCACATCATGTCCGAGCCAGAGGAGATCACCACCATGTCTGGTCAGAAGCTGCAGCTGAAGATGTCTGTGGACTACATCTCCTTCTCAGCTCACACAGACTACCAACAGACCAGCGAGTTTATCAGGGCGCTTAAACCACCGCACGTGGTAGGCTGGACACATCAGTCACTCACCTGTCTTCCATTGTTCCCCTTATTATGTTGTTGCTGTCATTATTACCCCGAATGGTGTTGTTTTCCTGCTATCATACCTTTAGTGTGTAAGCGGGTTTTATTCCTTCCTAAACCCAGTCTATGTTTGACCTGTGTCTTCAGATCCTGGTCCATGGGGAACAGAATGAGATGGCGCGCTTGAAAGCAGCTCTGATCAGGGAGTACGAAGACAACGATGAGGTTCACATCGAGGTCCACAACCCACGGAACACGGAAGCTGTCACCCTGAACTTCAGAGGGGAGAAACTGGCCAAGGTAAATAGACGGCTTATATTTTTTTTGTCTTCGTTCACCATCGTTAGACATATTTGGCTTTATGGTCTGAATTCTGCACATGCAATATGTTGGTGACTGTTGTATGTTGAATTAGTCCACATGTTCTCAAAGCAGAGGTTATTACCCCCTCGTCAATAAGAAGTTGTCACAATGTGATGATACAGTAGGTCTCATAGATGAACGTTTTACCTGCATCAGTAAACATTTAACAAGATGGTTCTGCATTGACCAAGATCAAGGTAAAAGTCTGATGGTTTAATGTGTGTTTACCACTGCATGTGTTCTCAGGTGATGGGTTCTCTGGCTGACCAGAAGTGTATCCAGGGCCAAAGAGTATCCGGCATTTTGGTGAAGAAGAACTTCAACTATCACATTCTTAACCCTTTGGACCTTTCTAGTGAGTCGCATACTGTTCTAGCTTATTGGCACTGGTAGCAGTATATTAGAAGGTATACAGGTCACATTGTGCAAAGTGTAGCCTGGCTATGTATTTAGTTAGCTATGTATGTGTGCGCTAGCTGCAGCTTTATTAACATTATAGGATAGGACCTTAACATAATAATGGCTCTACTTGTATAGCAGTGCTGTGAAACACCGGATCAAAGTTCTACAAATTAAGCAAATTCTGCTTGGCAGCCTACACAGAGCTGACTATGAGCACAGTGAAGCAGACCCAGGCCATCCCTTTCACCGGACCATACTCTCTGCTGGTCTGCCATTTGAGGAACCTCACTGGTAAGACTAGAGACTAACGCAACCTTGTAGCGGTATGTAAGACACGATCGGCATACACTGCCTTCTAGTTAGCTGGTGGTCGCTCAGTTGGTGAAAGCTTTACTTTGACTGTGTCAATCTTTCCTCTGTGTCAGGTGATGTGGAGGAGCTGGAAAGAACAGAGAAGAACACTCTGAAGATCTTTAAAAGCATCACGTTGGTCCACGAGGTTGGCATGGTCATGCTGGAGGTGAGAGGGCCTCAGTGTTACTGCAGTCTAGAGTCCTTTGACTAGAACCAGCTGTTTAGAGTAGCAGTGCTCGCATCGAAAAGCTTGCAAGTCTGGTCCCTGTTCAGTTGTTTAACACAGGGCATATTAGACATGTTTTTAAACACAGAGAATATTAGAAGTGTTCTGTGCTATTGACTGGTGTCTAAGTAGTCACCCAAAATTGGCTTGTTCCAATTAGAATTTAATAGCCTTATGCAATGTCCAAATCCATTGGCAAGTGCCAAGATCATGAAAGAATGTGTGATGTAAAGGCCCAACCATTCATCATGGACCAAGACCAGGCTGTTTTGCATGCAGTGAAATGTCGAGTTGCTAGTCAGGCTGGTGCCTAGCCTCTTTTTGATAAGTAGTGGTATAAAGTCACGGTCCAATCACAAATTGATTTGTAGTTTGTTACTTTTGGCTGTGAGTGGCTGGACAAACACAAGCTGAACTCGATCCCCATTCTCTCCCTCTCCTTTCCAGTGGATAGCCAACCCTCTGAATGACATGTATGCTGATGCTGTCACCACAGTTGTACTAGAGGTCCAGTCAAACCCGAAGGCTCAGAAAGGTTTGTTCTTTCAGTAAAGTACGTTACTTAAATATAAAGAATAAATTGTTTATGTACAGCAAGCTTCATTCATTTGGAGTGCTTTACTATCTATGGGCATGATAAAATAGAGACTACATCAATCTTAACAAAGACAAATAAAAACCTGCTTAAAATACAGAAATTCAAATAATACTTAGCAACAACGGTTTTAACATCTATAAGGATTAAAGGTCAGTATACAACCTTTGAGGAGCAATGAGGAAAACATGTAAAGCTATTTAACCAGCCCTCAATGTCAGAATGAACCAATCAGATGCAAGAAGGGTTTCATTCAGTCCATACAATCACAATTACACACTTCTAACCTTCAGTAGATATGACCGGTTTTGACAGCTTTCATTTTAATTGTGTGTAAATCTCTCATTTACAGTTATGGAGAGCCAAACTGTTGTTATGGACATGGATATCTACCAAGCTAGACTAGAGGTCATGTTGCAGTAAGTAACTTCCGTTAGTTAAAAGTCAAACTTAACCATCCTGGGAAGTTTTCCTTTGACTTAAGATGGACGATGCTCACCACAGCTCAGTTGAATATAGGCCCTAGCCCCGCCCCATTATTGCTCTCAGATCAATTTTCGCTGAAATTATAGTCTTGAAACCCTGTTCACTGTAGTGAATGATGGACCAATCAGCGATCAGTGGGGGTGACTAAGTATAATGATGGTAAAGTGAAGTGGGTTCTTTTTTTCTCTCCTCCAAATGGTGGAAGAGCTAAATGAAGTGATACAGACACTTTTAGCAACACCAGCTAGTTTAAGATGCTCCAGTAGTTTCAAAGTGAACCTGAGGTCTATATCCATTAGGATGCAATGGCTGTACACACTCTTCAATGGAGCATGTCCAGACCTTATTCATGAAGTGAATATTGGGTCTGGTAACAGCAGGCTAAGTCATAACTGCCTCTGGTTCTCCCACCCTCAGGGACATGTTTGGCGAGGACTGTGTGGACTTCAGGGATGGTAGAACCCTTGCAGTGACAGTGGATGGGAAGACTGTGCAGATTTGCCTGGAGACAAGGGTAAGACAGCAGTAGACAGTTTTTCAGCAGCTGTTGTCTTCCACAGTTGATGTTTTGCTTCACAGCTCCTTTACCTCTCCCTAGGAGGTGTGTTATGAGGATGACTGCCCTGAGGATGACTCTCTGAAGGAGATGGTGGAGCTGGCTGTACAGAGGCTCTATGACGCACTAAACCCCATAATCTGAAGGCACTTGGCAGGGGCCTTCTCCTGACACACGTACAATGTGTGAAACAGACCCGGCCCACAGCTCCACACACTATCTAGGTCAGTCTTTCTAAAGATACTGATAGCCACTTGATTTGTAGACATTCACTTTACATGCAGGATTCCTGACTGGCTGAGGCATGATGGGTGTTCCTGTTGTGAAAGCAGGTGGTCATATGTGAATTTTTAACTACATAACAAACCAAGGTCTAAGTAGCTCTGTACTTGCAGTAGATACATGCATGCCGGTTGATCTGTTGTCAGGTCCTGGAACCAATTCCTGGCAGACACCCCTCCTTTATTTGTTTTATTTAATTGTCGATGTTCTTATTTTAATTTATTTAACTGTTGTTTGTGATAGTCTTGCAATGTTAGAGAGGAGCTGTTAACTATGTTTTCTTTGGTCTAGTTTTGTCAGTTAACAAGGGCAAAGCAATTGAAATTGAAACATCATCTCTTTATGAATATGCATCCGTAAGGGATGAATATTTTATAAGCATTTTATAATTACATTATTTAGCTGACAGTATGTGAAGAGGACAGTGACATGTCTACATTCATTTATCAGCACACTAAAGTAAGAGTTCTTATAAATTGTTAGGTAAATAATATACCTCAAATCACTAATATGGAATTGTATATATTCACTTTGGCTCCTTATATTTAAATGACAAATGCACTGTTAAATGCACTGATTTAATTATTCATTAATTATTATATGGTGAATGTTACCCTACCTTTAGTGAATTTGTTCATGCACTGAATTTTGTTTTAAACAGTGCAACCAGTTAAAAGACTGGTTTTGGTACTTTTTGTAGTACTTCTTTTTGACTGTGTATTGGTGAAGTCAACCTTATTACACGTTTTGCTTGACAGCCTAATGTTTACATTGCTACTACTGGCCTAAATGTTTTGTTGTTTTTCTATTTATGTTGACAAATAAAACTTGAGAATGCCATTATTCAAAACACTGTTTAACAGTATGTCTTGTTTCCTGTTGAGAGCAATGTTGAAGGATACATCTTAGACAAACAACTCTATATCAATGCCTAGGCCAGTAACTGGTTTCACTATACACCAAGAAGCACGGGTTAAAGTATATATCGTAATAATACAAGATAGAGGTTGGATGGATATGCATTTTAAACCTTCCGGAGTTGTATGAAATTGTACAATTGCATAACCTGTGTGTTAAATTACAATTCTGAATTACAGCAATTATTGACTTTACAATGTGCATTTTTAATCCAATAAAAATAAATATCTGCCTGACTTTATAAAGACAAATGGATCACGACTGACTGTCAATAAACCGTCTCTGTTCTTACTGTAGTCAATGCTGTGCAACCAAGTACACAGTACAGGAAGCAGTGTGGTGGCTTTTAGAAGAGCACTATGTGACTTATAGACCTCTCCCTTCAGCTCAATTGTGTAATTATAACATGTCTGATGTTGACATAGGTTAACATTTGATTTCAGAATACATAGATATCTTGCTGCCGCTTATGCTTATTCTATTCATACAGACTCATTTTCAATATATGAATATTATGAGGTGCAGCTGGCCAAGGGAGGAATTAAATATTATTCAGATTTCCCCATATATAGACAAATTCAACAATTGGACAATGATACCACTAAAAGTGTCAAAATGACTGTAAGTCACTTTTTCCCTGAAACTGACACACACATCTGAGATTCAATGTCCTCCATGCTTGACGCTGAATAGTATTGCCAGGGCAGTGGCTACAAGAAGCCCGACTGCCACCTCCATCGTCTTGCCCAGCTTCCAGCCACTGACATTTGTTTCTTTCGTTTTAAGTCTCTCATTATTTCGCTCTCTCAGTTCTCGGTCTCTCTGAAGCTGCTCGCCATAGTGGTGCTTGATATATGCATCAAAGTCGAATATTTTTTTGCCATCAGAACCCATTACAGAGTGACTGGCCCTGGTCTGCTGTTTCGTCGGGGTGGTGGTTTCCCTAGCTGAGGGTTTAGTAGCTCCCACCAGGTCTGACGGGGTTAAAAGTCCCCGGTCATATTTCTTCTTCAGTCCCTTATTGCCCAGTACGTTGTATGCCTCGCTGATATCGGAGAAGCGAACAGTGGCTTCTTCACTACCGGCGTTCTTGTCTGGGTGATAGATGAAAGACTGTTTGTAGTAGGCCGTTTTTATTTGGGCGCGAGTGGCGTTTGGTGACACTTGAAGTACATCATAATACCCCGTCTTGCTTTTAAACAGTGGCTCGGATCGGCTTCCGTCGCCGGAGTAGGCTCTAACAGGCACATAATGTTCACGTCCCAACAAATGACGACCAGCGAGACGGTGTTTATGATGGGAAAATGTGTGCATTTCTGGATTGGGCAAAAACAGCTGCCACCATGCCGACTGCAGACCATTCCTTGCGACAATGGGGTTGGTCAGCGGACCGCATGTGTATGTGGGTGATGTATCTTCGTCCACGCCAACTTCATGATTCACTTCTGCAAACGTCTGATCCGCACAGGTCACTGTCTTCACTGTTGGATAACACTCCCGAGAAGACACATCGGTCACCTCCAGCGAAAGTCTTTCATTAATTATGTTGGCTTTGTTTACGTTTTTCATGTACCCCGATAAAAACTCCGACAACTTAGACAATCCAAATATTGCAACAATATTCAGACACGTATTACACCTTTTGGTATAAATATTATACCGGTACGCCCCCTTCGCGAGCAGCAACCTAACCGCTGCCATTTTGGGGGAATGGGTACATATTCAC
>JAODUG010095569.1:0-11662 GCA_027564795.1 Aphredoderus sayanus | reverse complement strand
TGTGTGTGTGTGTGTGTGTGTGTGTGTGTGTGTGTGTGTGTGTGTGTGTGTGTGTGTGTGTGTGTGTGTGT
Organism: Aphredoderus sayanus; assembly: GCA_027564795.1. Taxonomy (NCBI): domain Eukaryota; kingdom Metazoa; phylum Chordata; class Actinopteri; order Percopsiformes; family Aphredoderidae; genus Aphredoderus; species Aphredoderus sayanus. Next base: position 11,591 of record JAODUG010095569.1, on the reverse strand, counting down.
GCGCGTTCATGCACCCTGTGGTGTACGGTTGAGCTTGTACCTTTGCACTGCATCCTTGTACAGTTGCTCAGAACCAAACCTCCTCTGGCTCAGTGTCATGGCAGCAGGCAGCCAACCCAACTTTGATCAGTGGTATCTCTAAAAAACCAAACAAATGTGGGTATACTTCCACACACTAGCAAACAAACAACTGGATACAACTAAACCTGAATGAGGTCACATGGTCAGGAGTGCTAAGTCACTAGGATCTTATCATAATATCATATCATATCATATCATCATATCATATCAAATTTAGGGGGCAGGCTCCTCCCCGCCCCCAGGACACCGATTTTAATTAAATAAAATAGAAAACATGAACTTAATTATTTTAATATATCTGGTGAATATCTATATAGTTGTTTATATATGTATTTTCTTTATTCACTTAAAATAACATGTCTGTTAAGCACTGGTGTAATAACGTATGGAAGTGAAATCAGTCTTGGCACAGACATATTAAAGGTCACTATTCCGACACCTTTTCCTCTCTCATCATACATCGTATATAGTGTCAGGAAACCCCTGTTTCTGTGTCAGGTAGCAGACCAGCACCTGAGTTCACTTACTTGGTATGGAACATGTAAGGCTTGGCCACACCCTCAGATTCAGTTCTTCAGGATTTGGGACATGTATGGACGTGTCAGATGTGAATATGGAGGCTTGTAATCTAGAGAGAGGAAGATGGGTTGGATTGAAATACAGTTTTTTTTATGAAGATTACACTGTTACACACAGATTACACTTTTAACCTAGGAAGTCAATCAAGGCAGTGAATATGTGTTTTTCACAATGAAAATAGCTCCCCCCCCACAGTGACATTGAATATAAGTATTAAGAAGCATTGAGAGGTTATACACGTCTTGCTCAAGGATGCTACCGACTTGGCGGGGAATGAACCCATGATCTTGTGAGAAAGTCTGGTGAACAACAGCATCAATAAGAAGTGCACATACTGTATGCCTAAGATATTTTTTTCTGCAATGTACTGTATAACTTCATCTGATCATTTTCATTTACAGTAGATGCCTTATGATAAAAAAAAGAGATAAACATGCAAAAGTGTGGCTATTGAGCCACTGTGTGTCCGGACACTTAAAAGTGAATGTTCCTAGACTTTCTGAGTAAAACCATACACCCTGCACAAGGTCAGGCTTCACCTGTGACATATTGAGAGGAGATGAAGATGTCAAGAATGTTTCAATTGCCTTATGAAAACTAGCCTAACACAATTAACAGTCAGTGGAGTCCAGTATACATGGCTGACATAATGTGATGTGGTCCAATTTTTTTATTCAACACCAAGATAGATGAAAGGAGAGAGAGGACACAGTTGTTGGGCAGATGCCATGATGCATCTAGGCGTGTGTGAGAGAGAGGGTGTGTTTGCGTGAGACTATGGGACAATGCAGATACATTTGTATGTTCTTCACTATAGTGTTTTCTTTTACAATAACGCAGAGTGAAGCTCTAATGTGTACACCAGCAAGCAGACGGTGCCCCTGCTGTGATGCTGTCAGCCCAAAGCATGCTGTCTTTCATCCATGAGGTAAGATGGGGAGATGGGAATGCAATGACAGCGTATCAGCCTCAGCTCATTCACATGGCAATGCTTTGTAAACTGTGAACTCAGACCAGCTTTGACTACAATCTGGGGCTCACTGCCTTGCATTAAGGTACTTTTTGCAATTGATAGTAGTCATGAGTCAGGTGCACATTAGGCTTCCCTCAGACAGTGAGCCCAACATGGTGTATAGTTCTAAGCAAAACACAGCTGTGGCTAATAGACGTTAACATGACTGTCAGAAAGACTGAAATAAGCGATGACTGCTACCATTTTAATTGATGTATGTGTGAGCCTCTGTCCTTTGCCATGGATAAAATACAACAAGGAACATAACATTGTTTTACATTTCTCAAAGTTAAAAGGCACAAAAAAGAAATAATTAATAAACATAAATAAATTCACACAGCAATGACAATAAAGAGAACCAGACAATCAGACACAATCAGATGGCGCCCTCTTCTGGCTTTTCAAGATAGAACGTTTGAAACAGGAGGGTGACAGGAGGGTTAAGTAGTTCATTTCTATGGCGAATGGGCTACAGTGGTGCAGTGGGTAGAACGGGGCAGCATGTTATCAAGAAGTTGCTGGTTCAAACCCTAATAAACTCATCACCAAGTGTTGAGGTGTCCTTTAGCAAGACAACTAACCCTAGCTGCTCCTAGTAGTCAGGTGGCTCATTGCATGACTGCCATCACCACTGGTGTATGAATGTGTGAATGTGAGGCAATCCCATAAAGCGATTTGAGTGGCCAGTAGGCCATTTAATTACCATTTATAAGCCTTAATCACATTACAGTCTCACAGAGAAACAAGCCCACATTCCACAACCCTTACAACATATAGTAGCAAAATGAAACTCATTTTATTGAATTTCTGTATCTTTCATTGCAATGTGAGTGAATGACTTCAAGGGGAGAAATCACAGGCAGTTGCCTTAACCCTCCTGTTGTCCTTCGGTTTCATATGCAAATGTTGTGCCAGCAGTGCACATCATGTGTCAAGCTGTAGAATGAGGTTTAGCGCCTTCTATAGACAGTGTCTGCCTCACTGAAGGGGGCGTGCGTGAGGGTAATATACTAGCAAAAAAATCATTGAGAAAGTCAAGTGCACATCAGTCCGTTCATTTAAATATTTTGCAAAAATGGAAGATTACATATATAAGCTAAAATATTTCTCAAAACTGGACTTTCAATCAAAATTTGAAGTGATTAATAATGGAAGGCCGATGCCGGAGCTAAAAGATTTGCTTCAAACTACAAGACAGAAGATAACAGGCTCTTTTCAAACGGAGACTAGCTGTGTGGTTGTCCTACGAGAAACCGCCTTTCGGCTTTCCCTGCCTTGTGTTCTCAACAAGTGACAATGTCTGCCTCCTCAGCCACAAACCTCACCGCACGTCACTGCACAAAGAGGTAGTGATTTGGGTCATTTTGACCGAACGACATCACAACGGTTAAGAACTTGTTTATCCCAGACAATGTAAACCGACCATTCTCCCTTCAAACATTCAGTTTTTTTTTTTTACATAAATTGATTTTCCATCTGACTGTCGTGTTAGCAACAACTGGTTACAGTACATAAATTATGTCACATCAACAGGCCAACACAAGCTTGTTTTACACAATGCATAACCCTCGTAATGTCCTCTGGGTCAAAATGACCCAAATCACTAGCTCTTTGTGGCAGATAGAAGGCACTTAACCTAATTCTACAGCTTACACACACATATGATGTGCAAAAAACAACATAAATACATAAATAAATAATTAGTAAATAAATAAATACACACAGCAATGCCAATTGAAAAACACACAAATCATACACAATCAGATGGCGCCGCCGTTTGGCCAAGTACTATATTTCTGAGTATATTACGAGGGTTAACAACAACAGAGCTTAGCAACCAACAATGAACCTAGTCACTACCCAGTACACAATCAAAACAACTTGGTGACCAACCAGAGCTGCTGCCAATAATCCAGTGGCAATGCAACATTGTCAGTGGACCAGCAGGACATCACATCTACATTCAGGGCAGATTCAAGGATGTTTCTCATATAATGTAGTAATAAATGTGTATGCCCCCGCATTTATGTCAGCTGACACAAGGGTGTAACCATGGTATAGACTCTGGAGGGTTCCAAATGAGAGCCCTCTACCAGACATTTGTTTTGGTGCATTTCTAACAATTCTATGATATATATTTATGAAGATGTGCAAATTTAGATATGACTACATATATCATTTGTATTCACATTTAAACAGATTTCTCAGCAATAATGGATGCCCCTACACTAATTTGGTCAGTTGCAATAATGGCTAAACCTACTTGCATTTTAAAAGCACATTTTTGATAAAGTAGCTTTATTAGAAAGAACATGGTGGTTAACTTGGGTTAGATTGCTTGGCATACCATTATTGTCACAGTTGTCAATAACTTCACACCAGGGACATAGGTACATATTCATTGATCGGGGCTAAGCCTCTAGGGTCTTATCATAATATCATGTCATAGCTAAGCCTCTCTAGGTCATTATACCTCATGATAAATGTCGTCTCATCATGTACTTTTAGAATAACAATGGGTGCCAAATCTACAAAATAAGGTTTTTGGGCAAGGTTTGATAAAAGTATACATGTATCATGTTATTTGAGTTAGACACTGATCTAATACAACTTTGAATATTACTCTCATCCTTCTGAACCAACCAAAGCCACAAAAATGGCTGTGGCAAACAGTATACAGTACAAGTACCATCATGTTCACCATGTGGGAAATAGCAAAATCGTGTTGATAACGTCAAAGTATTAACCAAAAACAGAATAATAACCAATATGTTTTTATCAGTAACACAATTACTGCACATATGATAATAGAATAACACACCCGACATACTAAAACTAATAAATCCAACATTTAATTGAAAATTCAAATGGGCAATGTAAATTCAACAAAATCACACATTGAACAGAACTCTGAATGAGGAGGTGGGGCTTAGTGCCATAGCTAGTGTCCTTTTTGGCCATGGTTTGAGAGTGAGTGATGCTTGCTACAGTGTTTAATTTGCCTTGTAAGAAAAGAAAATGTTTTGATTTAAAGTGATTTAAAGCATGTTATTGTTGTTGTACACATAGCTGGCCGTCTCCTTGTACATGCCACTAATTGTACCTACCAAGTGATTATACAGTTACTCATGCTCACTTTGTGGATTTAGGGGCTTATAGGGGGAATAATTCATAATTTAGCAATTGTGATAATAAAGCCCACAAAAACGGCCAGGCCTGGCTACTTCCTTGCCTTTCCTATCAGGCTACTGCTGTAGGCCTATCAACACATTCAAGAGTGCTTCAAAGACGTCTCTCATAACATTAGTAAATAAGATCTCTTGGATAGTCATAGTCCTCCATTTTGTCATGTCCTGAATAGATCTGGGATGTTATTTTTGGATGTACTGTAGACACTATAAATACATTAAATAACATTGTTATGTTAGTTCCCAATAAATCATAATCATTTGATGTGATATTGTTAAAGTAGCTGGTACACTTCTAATATCCACACAATACTCATGATGACTATTTGGGCATGCTCGTGTGGATGCAGGTGTGGTTAGATCAGGTAAAGGAGCACAGAATAAATATATGGTTGAATAAAGTAAAAGCAGTGGCGGAATCAGGGGATGCAATAATGGGAAACACACTCAACAAAGAGTCCGAAAAATCAGGAGAAAGAGAGGCAAGTTAAGAAAAGAATCGAAAACTAATACGGACATGGTGAAAGAGCAGAATGAAGCAGGGTTAAAGAACTAACAGAGAAAAGCAGTCAAGGGGAGATTCAGGTGTAGAGTAGTGGTTTTTCCATTTAAACTAAAGTGTAAGAAGGCTTTTTTAAATGAGTTCAGGAAGGCAGACACTACCTGAATCTCTGATGAAGACCATGGTTTTGTAGAGTTCTACTACACTTTTATGGATATTGACATTTTCTTATATATATATATATATATATATATTTATTTATTTATTTATTTATATATTTATTTATATTAACCCTCGTGATGTCCTTAGAAATATAGTATTTGGCCACCTGGCGGCGCCATCTGATTGTGTATGATTTTGTGTGTTTTTTGATTGGCATTACTATTTATTTATTTCTTTATTAATTATTTCTTTATGTATTTGGAAAGGACATCACAAGGGTTAAATTAATATATCATAGTTTCTTTGCATGTTCATATCCATGTTAGAGATCGGTACCTTTCTCCACTTTTCTGGTTAGGCCAACCTCAAATGCTCTCATTGGTTGAGATGCGTGATGAGCCCATCTCAAGCCAGTACTGATTAACATCCCACCCCTCCTGTGACCCTGTCAAAACCCATGGTTTGTCTGTATGTATATGTATTGAGAGCCAGTGAGCAACGAACTTTCAAAATAATATTAATAAGTGCATTAAAAGACTAAGAATTTTAGAAGAAGCTCAAGAGAGCAAGTATTTTGAATAGACAAATGCAGTGTCTTCAGCTAATACACGGCCACAGTAGTTAATGTGTTTATGGACACATATTGAATCTGTGGTTATTAAAAGACCAAATGGATATGACATCTCAAACCGGAGATGGAAAATATCATCTGTTTACGGGATTTCAAACTGGGACCTGTAACATAACCTATTTATTATTATATATATTATTATTAAGTACTTTTCATCATCACTATTTAACCCTCCTGTTGTCCGTATTATATCGTATTGTGCCACCAGATGGCGCCACCTGATTGTGTCTGATTATGTAGATCTCTTGGTGTACATAATCACAGGGCATATCATATGTCTGTGTAAGATGTAGAATTAGGATTGGAGCCTTCAATCTGCCACAAAGATATGAAATGCATGTAATTTAAAATGATATGTAATCGTAAAATTGTATGGAGTATGTTGACACATCCGTACATACTACGACATATTAACCTACATTTGGAAGTTTAGTGTGCTACCATTATCTTGTGCATCTGTACAGCTGAAACACAACAATCTACATCAGTAAAACACAAACGACCGCTTTGTTGTTGTTAGCCATATGTATATATTGTTCCGCCCACATACTAACTCCTCCCCATTTTGTAACCTGGCATTCAGTCCACTGCTGTTCGTGTTCATTGAATATACAGTAAACGGTCCACCATCCTGAATGCAGGGTTAGTTGATTGCCTCGTTTTTTCGTGAAATATGTTACATTCTTTTGTTCCTAGCCTTCTGTTGCCTGTTTATCCTACCTGTTTGGGTTTGGTTTGCTTGTTCCTGGATTGACTTGCCTTTTGGATTTACTGCCCTTGACTGCCCCTGTTACAATCCTGCCTGCCTCTGTCCTGGACTACCTGCTTGCCCCTGCTACAATCCTGCCTGCCCCAGTTCTGAACCTGCCTATCATTGTATTTATTCTACCTGCTCCCAAATATTAAATCCTGAACGTAATTTACATTTTGTCTGCATCTGGGTCCTACCCATACCACTCAACTTTGTTGTTTCCGTCTCATGGAACGTCAGAGGTTCTTGGGTATACTGCCCCATGGTTTATGTTGGATTTGCACTTAGTGTATCTGTACACATGTGCACTTAGGACAGACCGAAAGAATGCATTATACGTGTGACAGCTATCTTGGATCAACTCAACAGTATATTTGGGCCTTTAGAACGTTTTCACCCCATGACTTTTTAGTCAATAAATCAGACTCTGGTTGTTTTTCCATTTGGTTCCAAGCTACAAGGAGTTCTCTGCAAGTCTGATCTAAACAGCTTTTGTAGCCAGCATATCTACCTAGATATGGCCCAGATAATTACCATAGCTATGAACAAATAAAAATTATACCATTGCTCCTTGTTAAATTCCATAGAAAAATGCACTACTCCAGAACACAGTATGTTTTTCCTGTACTCACTTTCTTGCTCTCACCCCAGACACATCTGACCAATAAGTGGTGAACATTCTCGCATATTTTGTTGTACTTCTTTCTGAGTATTCTTACTCTTCTCCTACATTGAAAAGGAAGAATATCCACCTGGAGGCCATTCCATTCTCAAGTATCCGCAAAGCTCACCGTCTTGTCCTTATTAGGTCAAATAACCACATCAGTGCATTTCCATAGAGACTTTCTGTTCTGGTCCCATATAATAGGTGTTCCAGTCTGTACATACTGTACTTTGGGATGGGTTTTTCAGGGACCAATTGGCCTCACCATCTTGCCTTCTCTCAGCAATGTTTCCTTATCATCCCTACCCAGTATGATAGGGATGATACCCTGCCCTAATGGTTTAACTCACAATTGATAATGAATGTGGAAAAGGTCTGGCAAGTGCATTCCTTCATCGGAAACCCACAGGGGTCACCCGATCAAAGTTAGACCAATATTCTACCAATATTTTTGAATATGGTTTTTGGAAGATTTGGTACAATGATTTGTCGCCCTATTACTCCCTGTACAAATAAGTGGTGCTATAATCCCAGGAAAATTGACAGATGGAAGACATGAAAGATATGTAATGGAAAGGGACATTTTAAATAGTTTCAAATGCTTACAACTTGAGAAAGTGAAAAGACAAGATATGGAGGATGAACAGGCTGACGAGGAGTATAAGCAGTTGGATGCCCAAACCCAGTTGGTGCTACAGGCAGGGGAAAACATAAACAAAAGATGAACAAGACAATGGTGCATTAGCGAAGCACAGAGGGAGCCCAGATTGTTGCAGCCATTGTGAGGACAGGTGCATCTAAGACAGAAATGGAACCGGCCCAAGGACATTTGGTGGACATAATGCCTAATCCATCTGGTGTGGCTGAGGGCCCCTTACTGTCATCAGAGCATGATGTTCACCAGAGGCTATCCTTTTATGGCAGTTTTGAGGAGAGATGGGCAGGGGACCCCCAGTTTATATCAACCTTACAGGCAGCTTCCCCCCACTGCCGGAGGTTGGATTCTAGACTCAGCGGTGTACATGCATCCCAATAGAGGAGCCACCTGCCCAGTGGATTCTAGCCAGCATAGCCATGGGCAAGCTCTTACCTTAGTTCCTGCCACAACCACAGAACCAAAACAGGCTGAAATTGCTAGTGGCATCAGCCTATGGTATTCCCAAAGCTATGCTTCCTTATTTTAAATCTGGAAAATGGTGACTTTCTCCTAAATAGTTTGATATAGGTAACCTCAGTTACCTCTCAAAGTATTATACAGATCCTCTTTAATCACCTGAAACTTCCAAGTGCCAAAAAGGTAGCCATGTCATTAATGTATGTCCCCAAGTCCTACAGTATAGCTACAGTATGCTCTTAGTGCCCCACAGTCTAAATATGGATAGCCCCACCAACTTGTACAGAGTGAGATTGGTAGTATACTAAATGCGCTTTCGGTGAGGCAGGGAAGAGCCAAGCTTGCCAGGAGTTTTCACTGTCCGTGCAGATCCAGGTTGGGATGCTGGAGACTTTGGAAGTAGACATTGGAGCTGAGCTAAAATGTGGATCCAATGTAGACAGATAACTGAACTGTCACACCAATAATGACATAGGTTAATTGAATACTGTCTGACCCACAAACTCCTGGATGCAGACCAGACATACTCCCTCACACGCTTGTCCATCTGGTTGCAAATGCAAGGTAATGCCAACGGATTTCCTACATAGCCTCAGTTTTCTATCAAGAGAGGAGAGAGTTCCTGACTGGATGACATCCGATTTAGCTGCGTGTAACCCTGGGTTACCAATCGTTGTAGGTAGGCTATAGTTAACATTCTCTAAAATTCATAAATTTTTTAAATTAACATTACCGATACAGACACCTCAAATCTCTGCTAACGATATGGGCAAAGAAAGTTAAAAAAAATAAAACATGCTGAAAGTATGACGAGGCTTACCTTGACTTTGATTTTATACCATTTCAAAATTACAATTGTGAAGAAATTCCTCAATGCCTACTATGCCTCGAAAAATTTGCTGATGCCAGCATGAATCCATCCAAACTAAAACAACATCTTATTACTAAACATGCAGAATATTCAAACAAGGGATGACCCTTTTTCCTCAAGAGCATCTGCGGCAGCAACATTTGATGAAGAGGACAGCTACCATCCCAAAGAAAGCATTATGTGCATCATTTCTGGCTTCATATCGAATCGCAAAAGCTAACAAGGCACACAGAATCTGCGAGGATCTTCTGTTGCCACCCTGCATAGATATAGTTGAGAAGATGTTAGGTAAGGAGGCTGCTGGAAAGATCGCAAAAGTTTCCCTTTCTGACAATACCGTTAGCCAGCACATTGAGAAAATGTCAGTGGATGTACGTGAACAACTCGAAATAGTAGTGTGTTTGTCAACAACTGGACGAAAGCGCAGAGTGCGCAGTTACTGGCCTATGTGAGGTATGTCGACTCAACTGACATTGTTGAAGGCTTAATCTTTTGCAAAGAACTGAAAGAGAGAACCACGGGAGAAGTTATTTTTTATCGCCTGAATAGTTCCATCTTGGCAGAGGGACTCCAGTCGGCAAACTGTGCAGGGCTATGTACCGACGGAGCTGCTGCAATGACGGGCAAATGCAGCGATGTTGTTGCTCCAGTGAGAGAGGTTGCCCCGTACTTTTACACACTGTTTATTACACGAGGAAGCCCTTGCCTGTAAGAAAATGCATCCGGAGATCAATGACGTGTTGCAGTCAGGCTGCGATTAAGGCTGGGACACTCTCCTTAAGAATGTTCACCGCCCTATGCCAGGAGATGGGCTCGGAACACCAGCACCTGCTCATACACTCTGAGGTCAGGTGGCTATCTCGGGGAAAGGTTTTAAAACCCCTTGCTGCGCACCTGTCAGACCGTGCGTGGTGTGCAAAACTTGCAAATCTATCTGACATCTTCACTCATCTTAATGTCCTGAATGAAGTGTGTTTCCAGAATTTCACTCACTAAAATATTTGGTGGGTCTCGAAATATATAAGTCCTCTCTAGGTGTGTCCTGGCACTAAAAAAAGTTTGTAAACCCCTGCTCTACAGGAACTGAGCCTTCCAGCCTCTGAAACATCACCATTTAAATAAATAAGAAATTGCAAATTTTAAGTTATATGTCCTTACTGCCAGTATGGTGACCATTTTGTGGGCTTGCCCTAAATTTAAGCACATCTCTAAAGAGGAAATGGGTGAATTAGAGCCAATGGCCATTCCTGAAGATGTGGCTGAAAACTCTCCCAAAGAGTGTACCCTCAAAATGACTTCACATCTGTGAACAGCTGCACCTAACCATTCTGCATAAAGTAGTCCCACGGGACCATAAAATAGACCTGAAAGTCAGTACTTTAAAGGGAAGCAATTGTAATGTTCAACCTTGAAAGTGATCTTGCATTATGGGGAAAAGAACAATAATTATCAAAGATGCTGTTCATCAGCCTGGATTGAGTGGATGTCCCGAATAAATTTGCATCCAAACTTTGCAAGAGAAAGTAATGACCATACAAGGGAATGTGGTAACTTTTTAACTATCACTATCATCCATGATAACGATACCTACTAGATATGAGAATCAAGATGCATTCCAAACCCAGCCGAGTTCAGCCTTGTAAGAAGAAAAGTGCCCCTCATAGACTTCCAGTACAACCCAAGAGTTCTGAGTGGCCCACACTGCCCTCTACTGATCCCCCTACAGTGCTCATGGGCTAAAATATTGTGGAGCCCTTTCACCGCCTCATGCACAGATGTGTTTCAAAACTTAAAGGGGGCAAATTCTTCCCATTTTCCACATGTTGACACATTTCCTTGAGGTCCTAATGCAATATCTGTGATGTGAAAATACCACTGATTATTCATAAGAGCTCGTTCTTCTCATTCTCTAAGTCCATATGTAAGGCAATTTCATAATTATGTTTTAGTGACTTTTGTTTTAACCCTCATAATGTCCTCTGGGTCAAAATGACCCAAATCACTAGCTCTTTGTGGCAGATAGAAGGCACTAAACC
>JAODUG010095548.1:0-11664 GCA_027564795.1 Aphredoderus sayanus | reverse complement strand
TTTAGCGCCTTCTATCTGCCACAAAAGCTAGTGATTTGGGTCATTCTGACCCGGAGTACATTACAAGGGTTAAGCAATGCCACCCAACCAGCTCATATATTGTAGTGACATCAAATATGTGATACAGTATCAGATTATTAGCCTATTTATCTGCTATGTAACGTTGTAACTAGAGTCGAGGCAGCCTTTCATTGTCTTTCAAATGTCTGTACTGGTACAGTACTGAAAACATAGTACTACTGTAGACTAGAATAACAATATTATCTCGTTGTAATCCAGCATTTATGTCAATTCACATTGAAATGACAGTAATGTCATTGCTCAGGCAGCCTGTGAACATGTTCCCCTTGAACTCTTGATGCGACTTAAACTATACAGCTGGCGGTAAGCAGTACATGGTACTACTGGGACAATTTTCAAGGACTTCTAAGAGCAACAACCCTTGATAGCATTACATATGACCTGTTGCCTAAAACAGTTAGCATCCCTAACCTGGTGAATAATATTTCACAAGGAGGGAATGCTTTCTTTATAAGCTGCAGCAATGTGAAGAAGCAGTGTGCTTTGCTGGCTTCATGTTTATCACAAAACTAATGTGCTTCTAGCCATGAAACTCTTCCCTAGACATCAGTATTTTTGATTCTTTCTATGGAATGTTGATATGATTGATTAATTCAAAACTACCTTGTAACAGCAGTTAGACTAATGGGTAGTAATAGCCACGGTGCAGACGTTACCATGACCATTTAGGGAATAATGTGAAATAAATGATTATTTCCATGCCATCCTGACCTGTAAAGTGTTGAATCCATATCAGCTGGCTGTATCAGAAGCTAAACAAAAATATCCCCACCTACAATCTGTGACAGATCAACTATGTCAGTTTCTTGTTGTCCTGTGGTTGGCTTGTAAACAAGTGAAATGTAAAGAACTAATATGTCTGTGAGCTCAGCGGTGCTGTCAGCAGCATTGCAGCAGGACAATGTCATGTTTGAGTAGAGAATGTCTTATAGCTCTTATACCCCTCGTAATGTACTCAGAAATATAGTTTTTGGCCACACGGCGGCGCCATCTGATTGTGTATGATTCGTGTGTTTTTCATTTGGCATTGCTGTGTGTATTTATATCTTTATTAATTATTTCTTTATTTATTTGTGTTGTTTTTTTGTACCTTTTAACCCTCCTGTTGTCCTCTGGTTTCAAACGCACACCTTGTTGTGCCAGCAGTGCACATAATATGTCTGTGTAAGCTGTAGAATTAGGTTTAGTGCCTTCTATCTGCCATAAAGAGCTAGTGATTTGGGTCATTTTGACCCAGAGTACATTACGAGGGTTAAAGTAGCTGCTCTCAGGAGCTCAAGGGGATGTTTTTCATTCATTCATGAAGATAATCTGGTTATCTGCACACAGTAATTCTACACTTCTTTTAGCAGAGGCAGGCGTGTGCAAACCTGCGCCTGCCTTCTGTTTGCTATATTTTTTCTGGCTTCAGGTCAAGATATGATTGTTATTATACAGCACACAGTACTATTTATGCTGCTGTTATTATGTTAGCATGGATAATTTATTTAAGTATTTAACAATATTTCTATTATATTAAATAAAGAAAACTATTACAGTAAGATCACACCAAGGTTTCTTATACGATCCTACTATAGCGTACATGATAATGATAAATCTTGTAACATTGTGAATATATTGCTTACCATTGATGTAGACGTCTGTCCTAATGCCGTCCTAACTGCCTGCCATGTGCAGGCTGTTTATACTGTAGTTTCACTTTCACTCAGTCCCTCCCTACTTCCAACTGTCTGTTGAAATGCTATTAAACCATGGCTAGATCTATATGGTTTATATGCATAGATTTGCATATTAATGTAGATGCCACTGTTATCAGCAACAATAACAAATACTACTAATAATAAAGTAAATTTGCCAGTATAGAATAGGCCATGGTGATCAGCAGTAATCAGGGCTAGTGTAACCGGGCTGGTTCTGACCGGGACTCAAACCCGGCTCTCCCACGTAGATAACAGATGCTCCTACAAGACACGCTAAAACCCAATAGGGTTGTGTCGCCAGAGCGTCCTATGAGGTGTCGGAGAGTAAGGTTTAACTGCGCAGCTACCTGCTGGTCACCGTTACACTAGCTTAGTTACTAAGCATTGTACCATTGCATATTACCGTATATGCTTACTACAAATTGTGAATCAATACAAAGGATATAGTTTATTTTTGTTATTATCATTATTTTTTATTAGAATGCAAACCACAACTGTGCCGTGCATGAAAGTATGTGCTGTTTAATTATTTCGTGGATGTAATGCAAACATGTTTATCTTTTATGTGGACATATGGCATTGCAGTGTTATATGATTTCTGAATAAATGTAATCATTTTGTAGTACAGAAGGCATTTTGCCTGCAAAAAAGGATATGTTACATTTCGTGCCCCATCACAGACACCCATCACCAGATGTATTCTCTTGTGTTGCTGTTATTACATACTGTATTCATTCTGAGTGTACAGTCATAATACTAGCCAGTACTATTTTCTAAACATATACAGTAGTTCTGAATGCTGACAGTGTTTGGCTTGTCTTTTCTTCAAGGGTTTCGCAATGACTGTGGAGCTGAAAACCACTTATCTTACAAGTGTCAATTATGTGGTTCTGTTTTACCGGTTTTGTCAAAATGTAAATTGGCAAGTGAAAGACATTACAATTCACTTTTGCTTTTGTTTTGTATTTTTATGCTCACAGTAAACAGTTGAAAGTAATTTCAAAGACAACAAATAATTAAATGTTTTAATTCACTGTAGACTACATGTAGCTATCCAATATTATGGTAGACTATTGAAAATAAGGTTAAGCAATACATTTCCAAACGATGACTTTAATAGACTCAACAGTAGTCCATACTGTAAGCTTACAGTTCGCTTGTATTAATGTGATGTACAAAAAACCAAACAAGCACTGTATTCACTATATAAAAAACTGTATTCGCTCAGTTTGGCGCCACAGAACCATGTGGCCTAAAGAAACATGTTGAAAGTTACATTTTGACATTGTTGGCCAATTTTAGGTGAGGATGCTATATTTATAATAGTATATATATACATATATATATATTAATATATATATATATATATATATATATATATATATAATAGTACTGAACTGTTATATACTAGGGCCTTACCATCAGCTCTTTGAGCAGCAAATGAACAATCTGCTAAAGTATGCCACAATAGTATTTGTGGGTATAGAAAGGTTTGTATTTTGTTCTATGCTATTTATGGATTTAAATTGTCAGTGCAAACACTTAGAATTGGACCCTGTCCCACATTTAGTGCAATGCCACCTCTATTTTTAAAAGCACCTCAAAATAGCATAAACCAATTGGCATCTGTCAAGGAATACATCTGAAAAATTCCGATACAGACCATCGATGTCTCATATGAAGCCATTACCCTTGAAATAGAAGCTTCTCACTTTTACCTCACTGAAAACAATTTCCCTGATGAGGGAAGACTTTGTATTTTCTATGCCCTGTAGGTAGCCAACACATATACAAAACGGCAATCATCTGTCATGTGACCCTGTAGCAACATTTCCTTGTTAGAGAAGACAAAGGATCCTTAGGGACTCTCAAGTATCCTTCCTCGTCTCATTAATGGGCATAGTTCTGCATTTCTCTTTCGGATGCGTGTAATGGCAAGTAAAGAGCAGCGCTAGCAGATAGATAGATTCTTATCTAGCAATCTACCTAATGCATTTGGCTGTGCCTCACACACACACATACATATTGTATATGTGTAGACGTGTAGACACATTGTATTCAAATGTATGTGCTGGTATTTTAAGGCTTTAGATGGAATAAAGGAACTGTGTGATTTCCCAGCACAAAGCCCCAACCACACATACACGCAATTCTTACTTCCTTGATTACCAGGGAAAGTTTTTCAACTTGGCAAATCATCTGCCAGTACCACATGGGCTGCAACAAGGTTAAGAATTTAAAAAATTTCAATTAGCTTTTAATGTTAGGTTTAAAAGCAAAGAAGCAAAAAGCAGTGGACAAAACAATAAACTCTTTTTTACATGTTTGTGTCTACTGTACATACAGCCATTTGTCTATATTGTCCAATGCAATCATTATTTTAACATACCCATGTCTCTATAGAACCATCTGAACACAATCATTTTTTTATTAAAAAAGTTTTGTCATACATACAATTTTAATACAGACCTGGTCACCTGTTTAAACCATGTCTATGGGTTATATATTTTTATGATATTAGAAGTGGCTGGGATTGCACATCTTAATTACAGTACTTGTACTATAATTCTTTGATGTGAAAGGATTTCCTTTTCTTCCATCCTCTCTTGTGTCTAATAGTGTTCAACCATCACACCTTGTTCTGCAATACATGTTGTTCTACATCAAGAAAAATCTTGTTTATCAAAACGATCTCGCGGGAAACTGATGATGAAGTTGAAGGTGTCAAAGGTGAGCAAACTTGCTCCATCCAAGTTTACAACATGGCTTCCTGTTACTTAGATGTACCAGCTACCATTGTTTTTCTTTCCAGTTCCAGGAAAAGTTGTTTTCAACTTACTGGCAAACTGTCATTGCAACTATTATGAAAGCACAGCACGCTCAATTTTCACAGCATCAGTTAATAAATGCCAAGTCCAGAGCTAAGTGGCATTTTTAAATGCCACTTACAGTGCTATCCCAATAGACTGTCTTATTATCATTATTGCTTTAAGAATAGAGAATTGATAACAACAAACAACAAAATAAAATGCCAACTGCACTTTAAGTCTGCAGTAGTTAAGAGACATTTCAGATTCTCTGGTCTTTATCTGCTATTTATATTAGTCCCCTCTACAGGATATTGAATGTACTCTATGCATTATGAGTGTTACAGCATGAAAACAATCTCTTATTTCCATTTATTATTTACTAACACTATGCTGGCTATTGATTAATACTAAGATTACTGACATAAACATATTTTTTTTACCTCTCGTCATTGCTTTCAGGCGATTGAATCGTAAGACTCCCTTTCACTGCTTAATCCACTGGAAACTGTTCTTCACTTTCATTGGTATGCTAGGTGCAAGTTGTCATGGCTCTTTTCCTGTCTAAACAATTTGTCTCCTTTACTTCCTGTCTGTATTATAGCTAAGCCTTTAGTGTCAGTGTCAAATGTCCTTCCTTTTCTGATGAGTCTCAAACCAGGGCTGTTTCCTGTGGTGCCCCAATTACGCTTCTGTGCTATAAAATATTTAAATTATTTAGGCAGACCATGCCTATGATGATGGCAGCAACTGCAACATTGCCTGGGACATACATAATGTTATATACCACAAATATATACTGAATAACAAACACGAAAATATGTATTTATCCCTGTGGAGACATTTTAAGTTGCATATTTAACAGGAATAGTACAAGACATAATGATTAAAATAAAGGAAATGACACACAGTATAGGTGCCCATCAATATTTGTAATTTAAACAGAGCTATATACTTATCTTACAGAGCATGGAGAAATTAATTTACTGGTGCATTGAAGAAAATAAATCAACCATTCAAAATCAAAATGGCTTGCTGACAGACCTGTATACAGACATTTGGCTACCCAAAAGTAACTGACTGAATTGTCTGACTTCAACTTTTGTGAGTTGGTAAACATTCAAGATACCCAAATGTAGTACTGAAAGCCCTGAACAAGTGAATTTGTTAATCATTTGTCCCATTTCATTTCAAGGCATAGTGCTTGCCTTGTTTGCTTACTGGCAATATTGAACTGAAACCAGCTATAACTTTAATTTCATGTCAGCATTGAAAGGCATTTCAGATTGACATTAGCCCATAAAAGAATAATTGTCGCACAATTTTACATATATGGCCTTAATGAGGGTGTAATGGACATATGGTGTGGCTCCTGACACAGTTTCTGTAGGCCAGATTTAGTCTACTCATGGACTTTAGTAGACTAAAGGATATAGCCTACTGCTAGTCCTGTTCCTGACACTATCAATTGTAAAAACTGAGCCAACAGAAATGAATCCAGCAGATTTCAACCACATTCACAATTGAATTGATCAACCAAGGAGGCGATGATCGGTACGCATACCTTCTAATGAACATTTCTAATGAGCCTTTCTTTTGTGTTCCATACTTTAGACTCCTGTTGTAAACAGTGATTTACAATGTTTGTCTACAATAAACATACATATTTTGCAACTGTAAAACCAGAATGATCACAAACACAATAACATGAATGACATGTGAATGCCATGAGCCCTGTCCAAAACACACACCTACAGTATAGGTCACACACACACACACACACACACACACACACACACACACGCAGACGCACACACGCAGACGCACACACACACACACACACAGGTGTCTTGCGGGCTGATCTAGTTCTATAATTACACATCCTGTCAGATCACTCTGATATTTTGCCTGCCGGGAAAGATATTTCTTGGTAAATGTTTAAAGGACTCTGGAATTCGCTTATGGAGAATGTTTATGTTGGAATTGAAATACCTATTGTGTGCAATCTGTGTGTGTTTGTTTAAGAAGGTAGACTTAAACAGCATGGCTCTGCTGGGTTATTTTTAGGATACATCGACACAAACGATGCTGTACGTATAACCATTATAAAATGCAAAGTTTCGGCCATCCTCCATACTACCATGTTAAAATAATTTGTACTGTATAAATATCTATGTCTGTAGTGAAAAGGCATATCGAAAACGTCTACATCTTTGAACTGTGCATGCTCAGGACGCTAATTATTTCTTATTTTATTGTTTAGGCAGATGAAGGAAGGTAGAATTTTGTTGTCTGGACAGATGATGTAAAATGCATTTCAACCCTCCTGTCAACCTAGGGTTAGGGTTAGATTAGAGAAAAGGTATTTTACGGCGCTCAACCTAATTCTACAACTTAAACAGACATGTGACGTGCACTGCTGGCACAACAAGGTGTGTGTTTGAAACAGGAGGGTTAAAAGTCAAAATATATAAAGAAATAATGAAAAAAGAAATAATGCACACAGCAATGACAATTAAAAAAAACTAAACTCATACACAATCAGATGGAACCCTCTTGGTGGCATTATTCAATAACATTAAGGACATCACAAGGGTTAAAAAGAAAATACATAATATAGATGTCTGATCCAAATTTATTTCGATCCACACAAATTGCTGTAGTATGCAAAATATTTTTTTTTACAGGACAAATAGATATCCAATATACTATAAGAGTAGTTGTGAATATAGCTTTTATATCTTGCATAAAGAGACAAAGGATTGCACAAAGCTATGTGTGTGTATGCTTTGTGCAAAAGAAGTCCTATATTTGATTGTAAACACAGAAACTACATCTGTACGTACCCATCCACCAATCAAGTCTATTTGCATGTGATATCGTGACGTACTGTATGCATTACTGAAAATCTGTTTTTGCTGTCTGAACAGGATGGCAAAAACATCTTCATCCATTTGCTATAAAGCGTTTCAGTTTTCAGTTGTGGAAAAGACCAAAATAAAAACGGGAAAAGAAAAGTAGCATTGAATATATTAATGCTAGTGTGAACATTGCAGTAGTGTGTGCGTGCATGTGTATTTTGAGGGGCTTTATGGTCTGTAGACCATTCTCACACAGGGGTCAGGAGAATGAGAGCAGAGCTTAATGTCATACAAGCTGGCATCTGAGTGGTAGTCAATATGATGCATTGATCACTGTGGTAGATAGGGGTTTTGGGGCAAACTTAGGTGTGTGTATGTGTGTGTATGTGTGTGTGTGTGTGTGTGTGTGTGCCTGTGTGTGTGTGAGAGAGCACGTATGTACTGCACATATGTATGTGTTACAGTATACAGCACAAAGTTCAAAGTACTTTAAAACTAAGAAAACCAATAATACAAATAAGAATCAAGGTATGAATTAAATGAAAATGATAACATTCAAAGAGAAAATCAGGATATACAGTAAGAGTAACAAGCAATTTTTAAGATGGTAAAACCAGGGTTGAACATGGTCGCCTGAATGATGACTATAAATAGGACAGGAGAATAATCCCATGTCCAGCAGTGCTGTTTGGATCTAGTTGCAGCCACACTACCACAGATGATCTACCCAGGGTCAACACTGTGTGTGTGTTTGTGTGTATAGCAGTCTTTGCCCACTATGTGCACAATGCTTGTGTGTACAGGCTCAGCTGTGCTGCTGATCTCAGCTCTGGGTTAGGGGCTGTTTATTTGTGCAGTTTAATCCCCCCCCCGCCCCCATTCTAATATGTAGCCTGTCCCCATGTGTGGCAGCGCTGCATGGGGCTGATCAATAATGTCGTTCGAAACCAGCGACTGCTTTGTAATGACCTCCTCCATTATCTGACCACATCTCTCATTACATTGTAAGTATAGCCCTCATTATGGCCTGCAGGCACACTCACACACACACACATATCACACACATGTCTTTACACGCAGCCAACATACAGACCTACGTTAAAACCACTATATGTAGCGCCAAACAGACAGAAAGACATATCTACGTTAAAACCACTATATGTAGCGCCAAACAGACAGACAGACAGACCTGTGACCTCCCTGCACCATCAGCTCTTGTCTATCCTCAAATCCCTCCTCTTGCTCAGTGGCTCAGATAGCCCTTACCTAGTATATTGGTCCCATGGGCCTGTCTGCCATCTACTGCATGCCCATGAGAGCTATAGTTCCAATGATGGCTAACCCCATCACCTCTGCTTGATAGCTGCGCGTCCCCTAGGAAATAAAGGCAGATACATGTGTCCAATGGTCTGAACAGCTGGGGTTATAGTAGACTCTTGGCACACTCACCCAGCATTCACAAGCTGTTTTGAAAGTGTTTTGTTTGAGGATCAGCGAGAGTCTGTATAGTTCAGTGACATTGCACTTGTGCGTGACTTGTGCGTGGGGTGGGCCATGGCAAATATGTACTGAAAAATAATTAGGATAAAAGGCAAGGAGCAGGTTGAGACTTGTTGACAGCAAAAGAATGACTTGCCTGTGAAAACATGTCTTGTGTTTAAATCACTATGCTGAAGCTGTTTTCATTTTGTACTACCTAGTTGCTATTACACCTTACATGACTTTTCGGTTTAACTTCAGGTTTTAACGACCTTGGTCCGTGTTGTTTCTTCTTGCTAGCTGTAAAGCACTTAAAACAAATGGATTATTTTTTAAAGTGTGTGATGTTTGCTAAAGAAATAAAGTTGACTAAAAAATAATTTACTAGAGGCACGTTTACTACAGTAGTACCAGTGTGAGCCCCCAGGCAAATGATGTAGTCAGCATGTATTAGCATGCACTAAAGAGAAAAAGCCATGGCATGTCACAACAGGAGCTATTGCTCTGTAAGGGCACATTATTCAGTGCCTTTTTGTGAATGAAGTGAAAGAAAGATTTTGATATTTTGTTTTTAGCAATGTATATGAACTGCATGGTAATATATGGGGGAAACATGTGCATAGTGTTTGCATGTGCAAAAATGCATATACTGTACAGTAAGTGGATCTTTGACATTTTTGTCTGTCTTGAGTAATGAGGGACCATCCTTTTCAGTGTCACCTGTTGCTGCAGGGTTAGACAAGTGGGAGGACAACCTGGCCATATTCAATGCATCACTCTCTTACTCCTATAGTCTGTCTGCCTCTGTGTCTTGTTTTACAACTAGCTATCACCCTGATAGCAGTTTGCTAACGGCGTCAGCAGACTTCAATTAGCTCTTCGCCACGCTTGGATGCAATGGCTTTTCCCCAGTTGAAGACCCTTAAATTATCTGAAATACCAAGGCCATTAAGTGTGAATGGTTAATGGCTGTTTAAGCAGGCAGAGTAGAGCGGGCAGTTGAGACTTTAGCGGGACAAACCACTAGATTTTATCTTGCTGTCCTTTATCAAACACTACAGGCTAGCAATGTGGTTCTACAGGGAAAGATGTGACTAAAAACTGTTACGTTCATATTCCCAAGCTCTTACAGTATACTGTAGGCTTGTAAATTATTTTACTACAGCTGAGTGTTTTTCTGTACAGCTATGTGTATACCGGCTGTTGAATGGCACTGCATGAGTTTATTGTTGTTATATTTTTCTTTTGAGATACTTTTTTCTTTTGAGATGTACTTTTTATAGTACCATGGCTTTTCAGTGTTTATTCCTATCTAGACTATAACAAGGCTGGATAACTAATAAATGTGTTTATGCTGTAAGGTAGCTGAAGATAATTTCGGCCTAATAAATTATCCCCAGTGTATGATGGTCACATAAAATAGATAGTCAGAATAAAGCTTGTGTTTAAAGTACAAAACTGACAATATAGGCCTAATTGTGATAGTTTTGTGAGATAGTTTTCAAACAACTAAAATTAACAAAAGACAAAAACAATTCACTTTCATAGTTGTCTTTCATCTTGTTTTGTATGGCGGAGGTAAAATACAATGTAGGCCTGTAGCCTATGTTTTATTGAGGGGCTTGATGATTGCAGAATGTGTTTTGAGATAGCGATGACTGTATTGTTGAAATGGTTTTGAAAGTTTTCTAAAACAAAAATATTGGTTGCATATAATATGTTTAGTCATAATTAAAACATTTATTGATAGTAAACCAACCCTTTGTGATAAACCAGATATCCACTAGGCTTGTCCCTGTGCAAGCTACTGCACGCAATACATCTATATGTAAATGCACATCCATATGCAGCATTTACAGTATAACTCAGTGTAGCCTCCCTCTCTCCCTTCATCTCCCTTCAAACCCATATAAAGAGTTAGACCTGGCAGATGATTCTCCATAGGCAACACATCACAGAGATTACATCATCCTTCACCACAAACAGTGGATGGGAGAAGGGAAAGCCTTGGATGAGTAAGTGTGAGGCAGTGATGTACAGTACTGTACAGCACTTTGAGTGGCCTGTGGGTTAGAAAAGTGCTATATAAATGTTGTCCATTTATTATTTACCATTAAATGAGAGGGTGAATAGAGTGTTATCAACCATTCCTCTCTACATGTGTGAGTCAGAACTGAATTAAAATCCAGTGCTGTAACTCTCCCTGGTGGCCAAGCAAGATGTTGAGTCTTACAGGGCTGTCAGTGACGGTTTGCTACATCTAGTATTGACGTTTCTAGAATGTCTAGACATGCGGTGGTCTCTGTGGATCTCTCGAAATAGAACCTGTTAATTAAGGTGTATAGGCTTAGGCCCTGAAGTATTTCTAACTAATGATGAAAGCCAAACAATACATTAATTTACTCTTAAAACAAGTCTGTCGAGATAAGAGGCACATAGGAAAATAAAATCCAGAATGTCTTAATGCCACCCCAATTGTAAATCTGGCCATATTCTCGTATGCGTGGGTCCCATGTTGTGACAGATGAATGAGTTTCATGACTTACTTAGAGGGCAGAGGCAAGACGATGTCTGACCCTGGAGGTTTCAAGATTCAATAAGCTTAAGCATTCATTTATCTCAGAAAACACCAAAAACCGACCTGTCAATGTCACCTTCTGAATGGGCCGATCTCCAACAATCGATCACACTTGACAAGATTCGTCCCCCTGCGTTACAGCTAAGTGCTGAGTCACT
>JAODUG010095526.1:0-11665 GCA_027564795.1 Aphredoderus sayanus | reverse complement strand
GAGAGAGAGAGAGAGAGAGAGAGAGAGAGAGAGAGAGAGAGAGAGACAGAGACAGCGGCGGCTTCTGGAACCAAACCCCAGGAACATTTGTATGAAGCCTCATCTAAATCTTCATATTTATTGCACATTTAAGGCCATTAGCTGCCACTCCTTGTGTGGAACATTAGGTGTCCTTACCGGAACGCTGGCCAGACAGGCAGATGAAGTCACAGACGTGGCTGCCTTGCTGGGAAAGCGTCTCGACTAGTCCAGAAGTGCACTGATACACTGTATGTTGATACAGCCACACTCTCAGACACAATTACCGTGGGCATATAGTCCTACTGCTAGGTACACTGTATGCCGTGAGACGTGGGCGACAGGCACTCTGGTAGATCTAGTGCAGATGACTTTGATGTGTAGTGGCGGGGACAGCTCTCAAGGTCCCAGACACCATATTGAAGATTCATGGGACATAATGCTAAGTGCACGGGGCCTATTTCCTCTGAACCTTGTAAATAAAAACGGACGAGGGGAAATAAGGCAAGGGCAGCAGGGGTGAACCCGTACTGAAATTATTTGAGGGTGTTCTTTAAGTCACTTAATATCAGAAGGCTGTGCTCGGCGGTGCCCCTCTTTGCTCGACCGCTTCTGTCTCTCACTTCCGCCGATAAGTCCGGACGTTTCCGCATCGCGGGGCTGAAGTAAGCTCATAAAACACCCTTCGTTTTCCCGCTCCGCTCGGCTGTGGACCAACAGCTGTTTTGATTTGGAAAAGCGCTATTCAAATAATGCTACAATTACAGTTACTGTGTCAGGCTCCCCCGTCTAGATTGTTTTTTTTTGTGATGGTGTGTTCCAGTTGCCAATGGCGATGCTCTCACCCTGAGGCCTGACAGGATATGATGGAGAACAACAAGTCAACATGCTGCCTCCAAAACTACTTTGTTGTTGCCTTCAGGCCTTCAGAGTTCCACTTGAACACTCATTTCTACAACTGCCGTTTACCTGAATCATATCCACTTGTGTCCAAGTGGAAATTAAGTGTGATTATTTTAAGTTATTTTCAAAGGTTTCAACATTTAGGGGTAGGTTAGGGTTACAGTATCAATCAATCAATCTTTATTTATATAGCACTTTTCATACAAATACATGTAACACAAAGTGCTTCACACTACTAAATCATTAAAAACATTACAAAATCATTGAAAACAATACAATATATAAATAAAGTTATACCACCACCCTATGTAACACCCATCATCCCAACCCTCCAATCACAAACAAGCACCAGGTAATATAGAAAATAAAGCCCAAACATCCGGAGTCCCATTCTCACCATCCCCGAAACACAAAAAATCCATATAATACATACAGTACTGATGAGACCTCCAAACAGTTCCCCTACAGAGCCATTCATCCTTATTGAGAAAAATAACTGCTGTTGTTTATGAAGAGGTATTATTACAGAATTTAGTGTAACACACTTTTGAACCAAAGAGTGAAATTTAATAACATTCGCCACACTTACTAATTATCGATGTTCATACTTAACAATGGCTAACAACTGTTTCAGCAGTGCAGACAAATAAGAAACACTTTTTCAAGCTTGCATAATGTACCGTAGAGTGTAATTAAAGTAGGGTGGAAATGGATGGACCCACAAAATTTTCACGTTTGTTAATTACCATTATTATAAACTAAATATACGCTTATCTTCCTGTTAAGGAAACACATTTCCAGTAATTCATTACACGTTTAAAGAGTAATTCTGCACTGCATAACAAGCAGCATCTTTATTGACGGTGTCAAATTAATTCACAATAAATATATAATATAAAAAGTGTAATATTAAATAGCATTCATTCGTTGTGGCACAAAATGTGTTGGTGTGCTAAAACCTAAGAAGAATGCATCATATAAAAAAAAAATCAATGAATAATTATGTACAGAATAGTGAAGTGATAATGGTGTCTGGAGGATGTGAATGCGGTAAGCTTTCACGTTTTCTTGTGCAATATGCAAATGCAAGAAAGAATAGGCAAACTTGTTAGTGCTGGGAAAACTCAACTTCCTTGTTAGTTCCTGTATAACAATGACAATATTAAATAAAAAATGCAAATATAAAATCTGATTCCGTATGAAAGAAGTGCCTTTCTGAGAACAACCTGGTCTTCATTTGGCTGTAAGGACAACCCTAGGGAACAACTGTCAACCCACACATCTCCAAGCCATTGTTGAAGGCATGCAGGTACTGTAGCTAGCAAACATGAACCTCATCTGCAACTAGATCCCCTCGGTTTCAGGTCGGGAGACATGCTATCTCACTTCAGCCTGTGGCCACCCCTGGTGGTAGTCCACAGTACTGAATATACACAAAGTCCTTAGTCTTACCACTTCGGCTGCCTCTTGCGCTTCCGGGCATTTATTAGGAATACTCAATCTAACTGAATGGGGAGAGAGCTATAACTGCACTTTCAATGGTCACTGGGACATAAAACTGCATGTATAGAATAAAGTTTAAAATAAAGTATCAAGTTTTAAAAATCAGTTTTCCCCTACAGGTTATACTATGTACTACACAAGCGCAACTGTCTGCTTGCATCAGTGCAAACACATGATTGGCTCGTTTCCTCCAACCGCCATATTTGCCATTACTCATCTGCGCTGCAAGTTCTAGTCTGAATTCTTGTGGTGGGCTGTCTCTCCTATAATGTCTGTGATATACATCCGTTCTGCAATTAATGGATAACTTTCCCCACCTTCACAAAGTTTAGCCCAAACCAGGGCAGTGGTGTCTTAAGATATTGCATTCCTGTGACAAATAGGTACCCCTTCAAATTCATCACTGTTGACAATGAGGACTGATCTACTATTCAGGGGCGATTAAGGGGAATTAATGTTTCACAACTAACCCTGGCATGTTTCTACAGATCCATGAATTCAGAAGAAAGTCCATTAATTTAAATAATTAAAACTCCCGTGTCACATTATTTAGGGCAGCTGGTAATTGGAGCTTAACCGTGCAAAGCCACAGCTCACCTGGCACACAAAAATGCTTAAGAAAGAGCTTGCTCTTACTCTTAGTAATGAAGGAAAGCCGTGCCGGATGTCACATCAATAACAACTCCCTGACATTCATGTGATCTTAACACACATGCACGCGCGCGTGCACACACAATGTGATGAACACAGCCTGAGTTGAAACAAACATATCTGGGCAACACAGAAAAATAATTCCATGATGTTCATCAACACAATTATCAATACTGTTAAAATGTAATTGATGTGCAACAACATTTATAGCACCATAACATTAATGTTGCTCCACTGAAATAATTGTCTGGGTGAACTATTTTAAAATGTAGAATTACATGAGCGGTTCACATTAATCCGTCTTTCGTTAAAAATCATCGTTTTGTAGTAACACAATTTGGTTCAGACGTGCTTATGAAATGGCAGTTGTAACTAGCTGGAGTGGAAATTAACAACGCCAACATGCTCATATGGTGGCATGGAAATATAATTAAACTTAGCTGTTGTGGCATCTGAATTATCATCTGATTATCATCAGGAAGTGTGCACTCATTGTTTACAGGACAGCAGACTTGTCATGCTCTGTCATCGTCCACAACCAGCCATGAAGAGTCCATCGTCTGTCTTCTCTGCTAGGATGTGGGGAACGGCTGTGGATGCATTCTGGGCAGCAACAGTCAACACAGCGCTACTTAAAGCTCAATGACTCGGCGAAAAGTCTTCCATTGTGCCCTCTCTCTTTATCCCTCTCCAGCAGACACTGGGCTGGCACAACGACACCCAGCGCACACCCAAATATGCCTCGGGACGATGCCAAACGGACACCGAGGGGCACAAAAGTTGCCAAATCCGCATTTGAGCTAACCACCCTTAAAATAGGGTTGAAAGTTTAATGCTCTTGTTAATTTCACGGCGCGGGCTTTTAAGTAACGCGTGTTTGGAGGCTGACATAAAAGCCTAGCGGGCACCCGCCAGAAGGAGGGTGACACAGCACATCCGATGTTGTCGCGCTTGTGCGTGTGCACCCGTGAAATCACAGTGCAGGAGGTGTGTGCAAGGTCAAGACAAAGATGTCTGGGTCATGTGTGTTGGATTTAATGAACCAAATCTATTATGGGTTTTGTGTTTGCCATCTCCATCACACTTCCCTTGTGTCTCAGCTGGAATCGATGACAATTCCAGGTATAATATTTCATTTTAAAATGTAAACAGAGTGCAATAAGGACAGTCAATGGTTCTGATTGAAGGTGCCTGCCTTCCGTTGCAATATAGCACACCCATACGCCAACATTTCCTCCCTTGTCTCACTGTTTATGTTTTGCAGTAGCTCTCCACATGTCTGTGGCTGTCCGAAGGGCTGGGGCGGCATAAAACCCAAAGGAGCATTTACCAACATTACCCGCACAAATGGAGGGCTGTACCTTTAAACTGAAATGTCCCAAATCATTCTACTCTCCAACTGTCATTATCTTTCATTGATATTTTACCACTCCCTCTGTGTGTGTGTGTGTGTGTGTGTGTGTGTATTACAATCTGAGCCCTGGCTTCGCGGCGTATGTGTCCCACAATGCATTTGTTTTGGTCCTAGCACCGGACAGTAGGTGTGTGTGTGTGTGTGTCCACTCACAGGTATGCAGCCTTGCCCTCCTCCATCTCCTTGCCCTTGCCGCCGGTGGCCGTCTTCTTGCTGCAGAGGGAGCGGGTGATGCACATGAGCAGGCCGCACTGCCGCAGGAAGAAGCAGCCCACATCCACCAGCACCAGCAGCAGCAGCAGGGCGCCCAGGCCCAGCCCCACCACCGCACCCAGGCCCAGCCCGCTGAACAGGGATTCTGCTGAGGCAGCCAACACACACGCACACACACATGCACACACACGTACATATACACACATGCACACACGTATACACACACACACACACACACGTACATATACACACATGCACACACGTATACGCACGCACACACACACACACACACGTACATATACACACATGCACACACGTATACACACACACACGTATACACACGCACACACACGTACATATACACACATGCACACACACGTATATACACACACGCACACACACACGTACATATACACACATGCACACGTATACAGACGCACACACGTATACACACGCACACACGCGTACAAATACACACACGTACAAATACACACGCACATGTACATATACACACATGCATGCAAACACAAATGTACATATATACACACACACCGCACACGCACATACAAACACACACACACACCGCAGCCACGCATACAAACACACATGTACATATACACACAGGCACGCATGTATACACATTCACACAGAGAGAGAGAGAGAGAAAGAAAACACTGTCACCAATGCTTGTTCATACATCGTTTTGATAGAAAATGATAGAATAGATCAGGGCAACAACAGAACAGAATAGAAGAGAATAACAATAAATGGAATACTATCTACATCATCATAATATAGCATTGGTTACAGAGATTAATAACCAGTTACTGTTACTGTGTAACTGTGTCTAGAGTTGACAAATAAAAAAAATGCTTTGTATGGCATATTATTTAACCACCTAGATATGACATATGCTTGTAAAAATAAGTGATAATTAAGTGGCAGCTATATTGCTCCTGTTATTAAGAGACTCAGAAAGAGAGAGAGAAATGTCACCCACGGTGCCTTGCTCAAGGTTGTGTCAAAAGGACACGGTCTTGTTTGGGCTGTATCTCAAAGTACTATGAAGTGGGAGGGCAGCTATATAAAGGCATATATGGATCACTTGCAGCCTCTCTGAAGTCTGTCAGATGATTTCCTGACAGACAGGTGCCAGGCCCAAACTCTAGGAAAGTGAAAATCTGTCAAATCTGTGAAATCTTGCACAGCCCAAATTCATTTCAACCGCAGAAAGTTTCACCAACAGCAAGCGAACTTTCAAAACCAATCTTGATTAAAAATGCTTGACAAACTGACCTGGTAAACATCACTGGACCATGCATCACCAGACAAGATTCAAAAACAGCTTTTGAATGTATTTTTAACTACATATGTACACTGTAGAAACCCGGACTCGCATGTAATCCCATTTCATAATCCCAATTTTAGTGTCTTTCAACCTCACCTCCAGGTTTCAAACATCCGCATTTCCACGGTAATATTTTAGTCAATTCACATTTACTGTGAGCTTTTATTTTGTAGCTATCAGCAATATGTGGAATCTCACAGGTGAAATATAGTGGGAACCTTTTGTATTTTTTTATTCTCTCAATTTTTTAACTCGTACCAGTTGGCGCCTGTCACCAGGCTGAGCGGGGAACAGTCAACAGGGAGTTCTGCAATGGAAAGTTACCAGAAAGCAGCATCTTGGCACCGCGGGGAACGGTTCTCAGTAAGCAGTGGCCCTCACAGAGCCCTGACCCCAGGTGACCTTTGGACTTGTGCAAACATGACCCCCCCCTCCCAGGATCACCTTTGTGCTCACAGCTGGAGAACCTTGACAGGAAAGGCCCGAGCAAACGGAAGATCTTATTTTACAATTGGGGGGAGGACATCACCCAAGGTTAAAATAAGAAATTAGCGTTGACCTGTGAACACTGTCATGTTCACACTGCACTGTTGCCATGGAGACATGGCAAACACAAAGGTAGCCAATTACAGGTGAGAAGTCATGCTTGGCTACCTTGTGACTTTAGAGCTGACGAGAAGAGAGTTTCAATAAAACAGTCATTAGGGATCTAATACACAATTCCCACAATGCAAGTTAAAGGGCAGTAGGAACACCTGTTGCCAAGTAAGTGGACCTAAAGCTACGCTTGCACTTAGAATCCCTTCCAGTCGTGTGTCAGTGATTAAAGAAACCACAAATAGAGTCATCACAAACCTATATCGACAATAAAGAGTAGAGTGGCTGGCACTTCTCTCTACCCCTCCCCGCACAGTACACTTTGGGTCTTTGAGGGGTGCCACGACACCGTACCCTATAGAGCCGTTCATTCTGGGTAGTTTGGCTTTCAAGACATTCAGTTCTGTGAATAGGAAAGCTCTCACACCACCAACATGCTACAGCAGCCAATAGATGGTCTTGGTTTTTGCATTTAACGGAAGTGGCATTCTTCTACTTTTTATTATAATCAATAATAATAATAATAATAATAATAATAAGTGTTGAAACTTTCTACAAATTCCCAACCAATGATCTCCAGAGTGTCAACTTTATGCCGCTTTATAAAAAATGAAAAATAGCATGATATTGAGAGAGTGTGAGAAAGAGAATCTAATTAAAACACCTTGTGTGTTTTAACAGGGAATCGGGGGAATCTGGGACTTGAAGCTCACAGATTGAATCAATATCTTTCCACTGCCGAAGGCAACTGTCT
The DNA here is from genome assembly GCA_027564795.1 of Aphredoderus sayanus. NCBI lineage: Eukaryota > Metazoa > Chordata > Actinopteri > Percopsiformes > Aphredoderidae > Aphredoderus > Aphredoderus sayanus. Next base: position 4,264 of record JAODUG010095526.1, on the reverse strand, counting down.
TGCATCTCCTCTATTGAAAGTTATTTCAAGTTTATTTGCCAGTTGAAGTTACAGATGGAACACACAGCACCTATCCAGCTTCCCATAAGCATTCACATGAAAGAGAATAATAAGCCTGTTTATATATTTTTCAAGATGCTCCCCTCCATCTGATTCACACTAGAGTAAGGCCAAGTGTCCTTATGCCTTTTAAAATGTCAATACATGTTTGCATCATATCAGAACTTGCTGTGTTCTTCAGAAACAACTTCAAGTGCCAGTGTCAATATCAACACAGTTTCGGAGGACTTCAATCTCAACGCGGGATTACTGTAAGAGCCATGTTTGTTTATGTAGGCAACTAAGAGTCACGTGTTTACACTGACGTCACAGGGACACAGGTGACAGGAACTACTAGACATCACGGGTTCACCAGCATGGAGGAACGATAGGGTGAGCAGGGAGATTGTATGTTTTGTTGTCCGCATTGTATGAAGCAGTTGCTTTAAACGCTTATGGAAATAGAACAATTTTGGATTATGGAACGCACTGCTGCAAGAAAATACATAACATGTAATGCTGGACTAGAACTCTGTTAGTACAAGCGTGTCATCCCCTCAGCCACATTTACTAAAATTAGAAAAACAGTTGCAACAGTTATCCACTAATGCAACAACACATTCAATTACATCATTCCACAGTGGCTTCCAATTAGCACATTTCCAAGTATAAAGGTTAGACACCGAGGGAGCAACAACCCTACAGTATGGCACTGAAGGGAGAGCTATTGTTCAGCATCGCGGAGTCAGACCACTAGGTGGTAGTATGTGGTCCAATTACTAATGAATGTTTAATACGTTTTTATATGTGATAAATAGTCTATTTGAATTTGGCCCTTAATATCACAGTAATGCCAACTGCACACTTTGTGTTGACATTACGTTTGCCAAGCCTTTTCTCTGTTTATCCCTCAAATATACTCCATAACGTACCACGTTATCAGTCAATACATGACTGGAATGTACAGACGGGACAATGAAGTTATTTCCCGTCAGAGAGCCTTTTAAATAAAGCGTCTCCACAACGCACAGGGCACTCTTCTCACACTGAATGATCCTAAAGCAGATCCCAGATTGATACAAGGTGCTATAATGGGTGGGGAAGCCACTGTTTGTAATAAAGCACTGTCAGTGATCAACGGCCTTTAGTGGTGTTGAATCCATAAGTGGAGAGCGCATGTAAATTACACCGCACCAGTCGGGGCGAGGAGAGAGCCCCGACTGGACATTCCTCTTGCTATTCCCGAGAGCAGACAGAGATTTATCGCTGCACAAAATCCAACTGTCACAGTAAATCTGCTGTGTTTAGTGTGTTCGTCAGCAAAGGGTTTGAAAGGTAATTTTATGCCTCAAATCTTTGTGCCTTTCTCAATTAGGATTTGACCTGCAAGCAGAGGTTTGACACCTTGATCTTTTAAAGCTGGCTTTAATTTGAAATATGTTGCTTTGAGTAAGTGTTCAGGTGGAGAAACTGTTAGGGCCATAGTTATTTATTACCCAAGTCCTTATAAGCAAGTGTGACCACTCAGCAGCAATCTAGCTAACGCCTCTGGGCAGTTATTAGGGAGACGGTATCTAAATGAATGGGGAGAGAACCATAACTGCATGTGCAACCATCGGCTTGCATCAGAGCAACCACCACAATTGGTTTAATACAATAGGTTAAGGTTAGGCTCTTTCTTTCTCCCATAGAGTTCCATTCAGAATTCTCTGCCTATACCTACCGACTTTAGAAAAGAAACATTACTATGACTAATATACTGTACATTTAAAAAGAGTTCCTAAAAAGACGAGATATTATTTACATATACTGTTTGAGAACCAGCTGTAAAAATATTGATATGTTTGACAGTTGTCATTAGATTAATTTGTTAATCTATACAGCATGGTGAAATATATATTTTCACAGTAAAGTCTATATTGACAAAAAGTGGTGTAACTCATTTCAGTTGTCTTTGTTGAAGAAATAATGTGGGTGCAAAATTAGTGGGTCCTTTTATACTATAATTTTCCCAGAAGAATCTTGTTTAATAAAAACAATTGAATATGACGATTTTAAAATACAATCCTTCATTGTACAACACTGATTGGTAGTTTTCATTTCAGTGCTCTATTAACCCCTTTTTCCTGCTGTTGATTAGCAGTTAAATTATGGGGCTATTGGGAATATTATTCAATTGCTTGCTAATGCTAGCCATCCAACACATTAGGATTTGAGGCAATTCATATGCAGGCAGCGCTGACAATATCTACACATTAGGTCTGAGTGGTGATGGACTCTTGGTGATTGCATCTGAGAAGCAACCGCTTGATTAGCGATGACTGAACGGCCCATGAATTGATTGGGAACTTAGTTAATGCCCCGCGGGGGATAATCATTAATGAATGAGAGCGAGGACGCTTTTCAAGTGCTCAATCTGTGGGAACTTCTCACGATCTGCGAAAGGGAAGTTTGTATACGCAACAGCCGATGTAAAGAAGCAAACAATCATTAAATCCTATTTGTTTTGTTCCTGGAGAGAAATGAGTCTCCCTCTTAAAGACTAGCTCCCAGTCCACATCAAGCACATCTCCATGTGATTGAAATGCGGCGGAGCTGGCTGAGGAGAAAATGGAAAAGCAAGACAAACAAACCTCTCTGCGCCTGACAAAGTCGGAGCAGCCAAGATTCTCTCAACATCCTCAACACAGAAGGGCTTTAAGACATTTGGTCCAGGCTAATATAATGTAGCACTCCCTGCTTAGACAAGTCGATTAAAAAAAAGTACAAAATATTAAGTCATCTAAGTACAGTGTGAAATTGAAATACAGTGGGAAATGAATAGCCCCGGAAAGAAATGCTTAACTTATTTTTTTTTTTATGCAAAACTTGATGCTACATGTGTGGTTATCTAGTAATGTTTGGGCCTGGCCTGCCCACCTTCATTTTCAATTAGAAAACGGCAAATCTTATGAATATACACTAGATGATGATGGGTTACTCATTAACAATATCCTCTACTGTAACCAGCCACACCAAATGCTAGATTTGCACGGACATCAATGTAAAGACAACATATTCTGTGAGGCAACTGAAAATTAAACCTTTCAACTGTGAAAATGTCACACCAAAAACAGTAAGGCCCATGACATTGCTCATTGGGAGTGTGCTAATTTAAGAGTGGAAATAATGCAAACCCCAGTGCTTGGAAGAGGTACAATCTCTTTACCGGCTGAATCTATACAGTATGTTAGCTTTTGTTTGTGGGGATGAGGGTGGGTTGGCCTGTCAGGCGGATGGATGTGTTTACCTTTTAAATATTCATGTATTCACACCGTGTGTGTTTTTTCCATATCTATAACCTTATCTGGTATCTAGCTAGGCAAAATAAGACAGGAAAGCAGACCATTCTCTTGTCATAAACAGGATTTCAGTGGATTCACTCTGCAGGTCACAGTGACATTTGGGATTTAAAAGATGCCGTGCACTACAATTGTTCCTGGATGTGGCTTGAACATCCTTATTGACAAGCAGAGCAAGGAGGAAAGCCGATGTATATAAGCATTCAAATTTTACATTTACTGCATTAAAAACGTTGACACATTTCCCCCAAAGCGACTTACAATAAGTACATTAGTCAATATCTCAGTATATCATACCCCATTTATCGAACAACATTCTGCTAGAATAATGACAGCAGAAATGTCATCACCGTGTTCACAACATATATTAACTATCATCATATCAAATCTTACAAATATTTGCAAACAGCCTATGTATCATCAAAGTGCAACATTCCTAACATATGATCCAAGAGAAGGAAAGAAGGATCTAAAGAAACATGCAGTATATACAGTAGATAGATTGATTGTCAGAGAAGTTCGAGGTGGAGAGGTCAGAGGTACAGTACCACGGTGGCTTCTGAAGAAGAGTGGGTTATAAGTCTCTTGCAGAAGATGCAGTCCTGGCTGCTGCGGGAAGCTCATAGCTCATTCCACCATTACGACAGCAGGACAGAAAAGAGTCGAGACTGGGTTGAGCGGCTCTTGTGCTTCCGCAGGCTTTCAGGCTGACCGCTGTTTGGACGCAGAGCTGGGCACTTCCTTTTATTGCCGATCAGATCAATTAACGTATTTTGTTTAGTATTTAATTACTCTCGCTCTCTCTCTCTCTCTCTCTCTATATATATATATATATATATATATATATATATATATATATATTAAATATGTTAATATTATAACAT
>JAODUG010095505.1:0-11666 GCA_027564795.1 Aphredoderus sayanus | reverse complement strand
AAAAAACAACATAAATACATAAATAAATAATTAATTTATAAATAAATACACACAGCAATGCCAATTGAAAAACACACTATTCATACACAATCAGATGGTGCCGCTGTGTGGACAAATGCGAGATTTCTGAGTACATTACGAGTGTTAAATCTATGATCATCTCTTTTGTATATAAGCCAATATTGTACAAGCCGATTCTACAATATTGGTCAATTGTGCTGTGTTATTGCAGACTAATGTACACTGAGTTTACAGAAATGCACAAAATTTAATAATAAATATGACGTTTCGTCAGTGCGTTAAAGCGATTGCAATACCGCTCCCGCTGCTCTGATTCTCCGGCCAATCTCCCGCTCCAATGTCCCCTCACTCGCAAACAAGGCAACACAGCCCTCAGGTTCACAGGGGCACACAAACCTGTCCACCACTATAAGGTGATGTTTCCGGAGAGGTGTTTCATATTATACTATATGATATTACTGTATTATTTAACACCTAACACAGCAGCTAGTTAATATAACGTTCGCTGTGCTACATGAAATTCACCTCAACATGCCACAGTCATTTAACCCTCCATGGGAAATTGAGAAATAATTGCTGCAAACAGTGCATCTTTCTGCATTGTCATTCCTGCATTGTCTTGCTATGATGTACACTTTAGTGGTGCCTGAGGGAAGTAGGTTTTGTACTACTTTTTCAGTTTTTGGTTTAACATTTTTGACACTCTGCCATGGCACTGCAGACACTGGATAGAGTGAGGTCAACTGTAAGGGCCACCTTACTGAGAGAACTGATAGTTAGTTAGTTCAAGAGACCAATCAGGTCACCCTCTGTCACTCTCACCATGTCTGTCACTCACTCTCACAGTTTCTCGCCCATCTATTATTAGAAATTTATATTTAACTTGCCTTCTACAGAAACGACTTCTGGGATATTGTATATAATTTGCGGGTGTCAGGGAGCTACTATTAAAATGCGTGAGACTCCCAGAACGTCCGGGAGAGTTGGGATGTCTATTAGTTTTACACACCTACACCCAACAGTGTCATCCCTGTCTGTCTCATGGAGAAAAGCATATATCATGTTGCCAACATTTTATTCGAGTTGAAATATAGCCTATGTTCTTAGCAATGGCATGAAAACTCTAATAAGGGTATTTGAGCAAAACCAATCAAGCTTCTGATGACATTATGTTCCTCTCCGACACTGCAGTGCCATAAAAATGTAATAAAATATTTTTAGTCATATTTCAATATATAAATTTTCCCTGTCAAAAATACTCAGAAGCATACAGAATTTTTGTTAAATCAGTCCGGAGCATGTATTAATACCATATATGATATCCTTACAGTAATGATTTTCGACAAAGCAGCACAACTCAGAACACCGGCTTTGTATCCTTCAGCTTGTCAACAAATGCACGTGTGGTAGGGTACCGATGAATGATATGTATTTTAGTAACAGCTTTTCGTAAAAGTGAATTACGCAAAGATTACAGTTAAAAGCACAACTAGGTCTAGTTACATACAGTAGTGGGGGCTTTAACTTTTCAAAAACCATCATTCATTTCCTGTATTGTTTAGGATGAGACGGAGAGCTATGTGGAACGTAGACATGAGTTGAAGTCTCCAGTGGAGAATGGTCTGAACCCCATTTCTTGTACATCAGACCACAATGCCATCACAACGACCATCCCAACAGCCAATCAGGAAGCAGCAGCCACAGGTAACCCAAGACTGTATGTTTATGGGTGATATACTGTATATTTGTGGTGTTTGTGCTTTATTAATATGACTAATATACTGTAGATATAACATAATATTAATTAAGAACTTTATATTTCCAGAAACAGTCAAACCAGCAGCCAAAACAGAAGACCTGGTGTTGAGAATTTTGATAGGTTTGTTGTCATTATTTAACTCAGTATCTAATGTATTGTGATGTTTAACAATGTCACATGCCTACTAACACCCATTCAATGTTGGTAGCATGGTAATTTTTTTGTGTTTTTTAGAATAAGCCTTATTCTCGATAGTATAATTTTATAATTGTACATGTTTGGTTTTACCTTCCCGCTGTGCTATGGGTCAAAATGACCTGGTGCACTCGCCAGTAGCGGGCGCCAACCACAACACGGACATGACATTCTGCGGTTGACTCCCTCTGCTGATAGTCTGCTGAAAACCTTAGGACAGCGGGAGGGTTAATATTTAGCATCAACAGCTACTCGGTACTAGTTGCCAGTTTTGTTAGCGTCTTGCTGCCTGCTAAACCAAGTTTTTGTCCATATTGCTCTTAAAACATTAATCTTGAAATGGTGTAATTCTGAATTATTCATTCTGGTTGTGCTGTGCCAGATGTGCCATCGCCCAGCATAGACAGCCTGCAGCAGGCCAAGCTATGTCAGAAGGAACAACGGAGACACTTTAAGGAGCTTAGAGAACTGGTCAGGACGCACCAGAAGAAAATGTCAGAGCTGATCAGGGACTTCAACAACAGATATCAGAAGGCAGCCAGGCAGCACAGCAAGAGCAGGTATAGGAACAGTATATTATATACTGTAGTAGGACCAATTAAAGAGCACATGCATAACCACATCTATACTATTTGTGTGTTTACAAGGAGTGTCTGTGAAGGATCAGATGAAGCGAGAGAAGAGAAACTCCAGAGGCTGAGAGAGGAACAGTACCAACAGCTGCTGGCATTAAGACAGGAACAATATTACAGCCAGAAATACCTGCAGAGAGAGCATGTCAAGATGGTACACATCCAGGGTTCCATGTTCAAAGTTAGATGTTTGTGTTCTATTTTCAAAGTCTAGTGTTTGTGTTTTTTGGTCAGCATACAAGTCATTGAACGCTATCAGATAAATACATTCTATGTCTGGTGTCTAAACCAGGCATCTGACTGAGAACACAGAATACTGGTTTAGAACCTAATATATAACAATGTAATCCCTCTGTTTAAATCAAGTCTGTGTTCTAAATAAAAGTTAAATGTCTGTTTCTGTGTTTTCCAGTTGATAGAGCGACTGGGAAGTCTAGCAGAGGGCAGTCACAACACCCAAATAAAGAAACTGAAAGAGATTTGTGACAAGTACGGAAACCGCCTGTTGTCAGTTTAAACCAACACGAGGGAGAGTTCAGTTTGTTTCTTAAAAGATTGTTTGTGTTGTTGATGGTTCAGGGAGAAGAAGGAGTTGAAGAGACAGATGGACCGAAGAAGACAAGAGAAAATTAACCTGGCGAAGACCAAAGAGAAACATCTGGCCGAAGAGTAGGATACACACACATATATGGCCCTATCTTACCCCTGCGCAAAGTAGCGATGTTAGCTTCAGACCGACATTTTCCCATCCAGTGCCCACGTTGTTCAGCAAATACATTTGTACCCATTTAAGCACCTTTGGGCATATTGGTCTAAACATGAGGTGTGGTTAGGCGCATTGTTGGCAGGTTATCTTCAGGCAGCGCAGAGTGACTACACGATTGAACATAAACAACCTGGATTGAAGTTAACTGCGCAGTAACTAACATAAGATATCAAGATAGTTTAGTGCCTATGGCAGGTGCACAACGCACTTACACTCTGCTTGTTACACACACAGCACATATTTTAGGGATCTTGGTGAAGTCCTGCTGTTACCGTAGATGGTCTGTTCGCTCACTTCACAAACGAGTACATGAGCTGTTTCTCTACATAGATTGTGAGGAAAATTAGCCTAGGCTAGGCTACTACTAGCATTTTGGCCAACATAACACAATTAGTGATTATTCGGTTAAACAAGAAACACATATAAACACATAAAACAAATATAGGCCATCGTTGCTGTTATCACTGACATAAAGTCATACGATATGGATCAACGATATGACCGATCGTTGATCCAGATAAAAACCAGCTGTAACTTGTGCTCTCAAGAACGGAAATCAGTTTTTGGCAGGTGATCATTTTTAGGTATTTTGACACCTTTGAGTGTCAATCTTTATTAACGAGATATATATTTACATAATACTGACATGTAAATCAACACAACAATCTTAAATACATAGCCTATTTCTAATCAGTTTCCTAAACCATTTCCTACATTAATCTAATGTAGTTATTGTTGTGCATTAACATTTAATGACTCAGGAGTGCTCAAACATATGCTTGTAAATCAACAATGACCTTGGGCGATATTCAACTGATTTGACCTGTAGAGCCATTTTTGTCCCATAAAATGCTAGATTAACATTAATGTATCTCATACGGAGACCTGATGGTGACATCACCTTTTAATAAAAATATTGTGAGTTACAACATCCTGTCCAATACATCAGTCAAAATGATGCACGTGGGTGACTTTGATGAATGTCTTGGATCAAAGATTCTTCAGATTCATTCAGTTTGGTTTGATTTTTGTTTCACAACCTATAGATGGTAACGTCATTAAATACAATCATGTAGTGATTTATCAGTTTAACATGTGTATTAACTACATATAGCCTAATGTTTCCTTGAAGTGATGCTTACAGCAGCATTGCATCAGCAAGCACAATACGGACACGACAGAGCACACTAGAGAAATTAATGAAGTAAGTAAAAAATATGTAAATAAATCTATGGCATGCACAGAAAATGTATTTGTATTGCACATTTAATGTAACTCAAGGTGCTTTGAATAGTAAGATATTAGCATGCTAGGCTATTTTGTGGTTTGCAAACTATATATATATATATATATATATATATATTTACCTTGCTAGTTCTATTGTTTAGGGATAACGTGAACTTAATTTGTCTTGTCTTACCTGTAGGCTACTCTGATTACTTGATTGTGATTATGCATTCTGATGTTATAACATTGTTGTGTGGCTTGACATAGCGTAGACGTGCATGTTATGATAGTAGGCTTTCTTATTATTCCACCTAGTACAATACAGCCTTGATGGCATTCATCACATTGATCAAGTTATGGTAAGAAAAGGACAGCTACATGCTATATGCTTAATTGAACATTACTTTGTGTTCAGATCTAACTAAGGTAGAGTAGTAGCACCAGGCTACTGTACTTACATTAGTAAAGGCTAACTAACTAGATGATTATATGCTATAACTCAGCTTTGTTTTAAGCTATATTAAAGTATAATAACCTTTATGATATGAAGGGGACATTTATACTTAATAAGACATTAAGATCTTTGGTAGCTCCTTTGGTAGTTGGCAGTTCGGTATATTCTCTGTAGTCTTGTCTGGCTGTGTGTGACCACGATACCTTAACTTTGATGGGAGATGAGATTATGTGACTATATAATTACTCAAATAAATATGTGGCATATTTCAGTGTCCTTTTAAAATGTCTCCCATATTGTGTTAGCATGCATGTTTTGCAGGCCATTCATACCAACGTGAAGGACCATGGTATCAAGATGACATCTATTCCCTGGTGCTAGTGAAGTATACATACTGTAAATATCATGGCAGTCCCCAATAAGTAAGGCACAAACGTGTATACAGTACACTGTTTTTCTGAATCATTTCTTTCTTTAGTAATGTCTGGCCCCTGTTCTTCCAACATCTCCGGGTAATTTATAGGCGGTCAGCACCAGCCAAGTGAAAGTGGCCAATGGACTTTAACCAGTGATACCCAATGACTGGTATGTATTAATTCCCCTGATCCAAATAATTCCTTCCATTCTTCTCTCCCTCTCTATAGACCACCTGCGGAGGCCTTATGTTGGAGGCCAGTGCAGACTGAAATAAAACAGATAAGCTGCTCACAGCACCAATCAAGGCCTACATATGCAAGACACATCACATTGCTCATTGAGGAGTGCTGACCTGAAGGAGGTTGGGAAACAGTAAATCTTACTAAATCACTACCTCTCACAGCCATACATCTCAGGACCACATAAGCACTTGGACCATGCCTCAGCCTAGCTGGCCTGTTACAGGTCTGCTTAGTTGGGTTACAGGTCTAGTTTCTGCCTGACCACTCTTGCTGGCCACAGCCCACCTGGTCATGCAGCTGGCTTGGTGCACAAACACATGTCTGACATGCACCTTTATTGATTCTTTACACATCTAAACATATAGGCTGTTTCTTTTATGAAAGTATTAATGAATTTGTACTTTACTCACTTTTAATCCTTTTGTGTACTTTCCACACTTTGTAATAATAGTTTTTATTAGTTTATTTTAATCAGAACTCTCAAATTATTAGTTATTTAAAGTAGTATGCTTCATTATCAATAGAGTAGAATACACATGAACCAATCCTGTTTTAAACACGATAGTACAGTTTGATTGGTGGGACACCGGCATACATGCTGTCTTCATGCTGGACTATTCAACATCAAACCTATCTGGATATTAATAGGTTTCTGATGTGACATCACCTTGCTGTGTAGGACTGATGCATTAATGTGTATTTAAGGAATCAAATGCAACCGTTTTCAATTTCTTTATTAATGACAGTTAATGTACTGGTTTGTCATTCCTCATGATTAAATATTTACGATGATACATTTATTTACAGTAATGCTGCAATCCATCAGTAGCTTGTTTGCGTACAGTAAATGTGGGTATTTTTTGCAAATCTGAAATAAATAACTATTCAGTAAAACCACAAGTACACAGTGTGTCTATAAATACCCTTTTATGTTTTACAGAGCTAAACCGAAATGGGATTTTTGTTACCGATGCTAATTTAAATGTTTAACCTTTTATATTTAGTAAATATCTACCAATTTTTCTATTATTTTCTGCATGGATTGCACAAAACAAAAATAAAGTCGGAATGCTTTATTAGTTTGCTTGAAATAGCATATTTGCATTTTCAGCCCATGTGTTACCTTTTGATTGAAGTTATTAGCTATCGAGTGTGTACCGAATACAATGTTGGCGACATGATACAGACTTTACTGCAGAGATGTGTTACTATGTGAGATAGGCAAAGATGCATACTTTCAAGGCTTTAGCCAGTTTGGCAGACTGAACCAACATTTTTGTATTGAGATTTATTTATTTATTCGCATGCTTGCCTCAAACAGGACTAGATGAGGTCAAATTATATAGACAACTTTGTGAGACAGGGATGACACCATTGGGTATAGGTAGGGCTAGCTGTGTAACAGCTCCTGGTAAACCCATCACAGACAATTTACATGTGTTTTCTACATTAGTTAAAGCCAATCCATGATTTAGTTGTGCAGTCCTTCATTGATTCTTCCCACCACGACATTTTACTCAATCGCTTGACCTCTATGTTAATCCAAGGAGCCAGCAAGCTGCTTCTTCTGAAGGCTTGTAGTGTGCCCACTTATATCAAATGAAAGAACTCCCTCTTGTGCTCAAATAATGAATTTCAAATTGGAGCTTGCAAGATAAGGATGGTCTCACCAGGCCAGGGCAGTCCTGTCAAACTATACTGCCTTACTCAGCTCATTTCATGTGTTTCATCTGGCCATCAGTAACAGACAGGTGGGTACATGTGGGGGGAAAAAGTGACTCTATTAGTATTCTCCAACAGTAATATATAGTATTAGAATGTGTGTAATTTATTATTATTAGATTAGAAAATTTCTAATTTTATCTAATCAAAATATCTAATTTTGTGAAATTCTTTACGATAACAGGGACCTATGTTTCTGTTGTACATAGACAGTCACAACCACTAAAAACATAAATGTATTAAAAACACTCAAATTGGGTTTATACAGTATGCATAATAGAAAATCACACCATAATGAAACAATGTGGTACATTTTCAACTTTTATGAATGAAATTTGGACAGGTGAATTGTTTCTATTATTCAGAACAGATTCAGCTGTGTTGTGTGTGTGTGTGGATTAGACGAACCTGGGTTCTCTCTGAATGATGGGTTGGCAGCGTAGTCATTCAGCCTGGCGATGTTTCTCCATGGCACCCTCCATGGAGAAACACACGACTCTGATGGTCATGGGTATTAGTGTTTTGTTTCAGGCTGGTAATGCGATGCAATGCAGTGATTCAGTGTTGGTTTCTTCTTGGATGCAAACTTTATACTGAGAGAACATTTCTGACTAAATCTTCACTCCCCATAGGCTGTATGGGAGACGAATTAATGTCTATGGTAATTTGTGAACGTGTCCATTAGCTAGACACTGCTTTAACGGTTGATCACAATTAAATTGGGTGGCAGTGGGTAGAGCGCCCCGCGCAATAGGTGATTGAGAAGTCACTGGTTTCGAACCCCCAACTTTCTCACCAAGTGTGGAGGTGTCCTTGAACAAGACTGTTATGTTCACCCTATTTTATGGGCAACTGCATTTAGGACACACCTAGAGAGAGACTCTGACACGTTACAATTTAACTAGGGAGGTCCATTTACTTAACTCTACCATTCACATGTACAGACAGTACCCTCCAACCACAGTGCCTACACGTGTTAACAAGATTAATTACACCTATATTATATATATAAAACTACATATGTAACATCTCCTCCCACTTAAATATGTTGTCAATTTCAACTCAGGGTATAGCCTTCAAACATTAATGACTATTCAATGAACGTAAAGAAGGAAAACCATTATGGGTATATTTATCCCTTATTTTTGTTTTGTTTTTAACTAATCAAAATACACACAACTATTTTCAGTCCATTACTTAGCTTGGTAACGTTCTGGCTGGTTAGTCAACCTCACAGGGTAAGGTCTACCAGGCAAGATGAGATGTAACAGGATTAAGTATTCTAGGAAGACTGATGGGAGAATGCACTGCAAGCCCTGTCATCTTATTTCCTGTCTCCGATCGTGACAACATCTGATCCACATGCCTCTTCCATTCTCCATGTGCTCCAACATGTATCTTCAATGACACTGGTCCAGTCTGTGCCATTACAACACCTTGTCTCCACTTCTCCCCCTTCCGATAATCACGAACAAGGACAGGCTAACCAACCTCAAAGTGTCTAGATTTGGAGTGCTTGTTACGCCGTTGTTGTTGGTCAAGCTGAGAGTCGTGCACCACTCCAGCTACACTGGGTTTGAGGAGATCCAGCCTACAGCGTAGCTTGCATTTCAAAAACAACATGGCTGGTGGTTCCTTGGTTGTAGAGTGGGGGGTGTTATGGTAAGTTAACAGGAACAAGTTCAGTCGCTGTTGTACAGGTGCGGTGCCCCTGGAAGACTTTAGGGCATGTTTAAGTCTGTACAAATTGTTCAGCCAAGCCATTGGTGACACCATGGTACGGTGCCGAGCGGATGTGCTTAACACCGTTGGACTTCAGGAACCCCGCTAATTCTTCTGCACAGAACTGAGGACCATTATCACTCACAAGAACACGAGGAATGCCATGACGACTAAAAAGGCCCCTCAGTACCTTGATGGTGTTGCTTGCTATTGTGGAGTCCATGAGATGTACCTCAGGCCACTTGGAATGCGCATCCACTGTCACTAAATACGTTTCCCTCAAATAACCCCGCAAAATCCACATGTATTCTTTCCCAGGGACTGGATGGCCACCTCCAGGGATGTAGAGGTGCTAACCCTGGCTGGTTTTGGACCCGCTGGCAGGAACAACATGATTTTGCCTGCAGCTCTATCTGAGAGTCAATGCCTGGCCACCAGACATAGCTTCTAGCCAAACCCTTCATTCTTACCACACCTGGGTGTGCTGTGTGAAGCTCCTTCAACACCCAGGGACGTAGTTTTAGTGGCACAACCACTCTCATACCCCACATGAGGCATCCGTGCTGAACAGTAAGCTCATGCCGACAACCAACGAAGGGTGATAGTTCTACATCCAAGTCATTTGTACTTGGGAACTTACCATTAGTAACCATTTCCAGCACACTAGACAGAGGTCAGACATGGAAGCGCGTCTGATCTCAGTGCTACTTATAGGCAGTATGTCCAGCTGGGATGTGTAGAACACATCTACTGTGTCCTACACATCCGAGAAAGTGGTAGCCGAGAAAGCCCATCTGCATTTGCGTGCAAAGTAGACTTCCGGTACTCAATGGTGTAATCGTGTGCTGACAGGAGAAGTGCCCAACGCTGCATTCGTGCAGCTGCTATAGCTGGTGTATTTTTCAGCCGGCTCAGAATGGAAGTCAGGGGCCTATGATCAGTGAGCAGAGTAAACTTGTTGCCATATAGGTACTGGTGAAACTTGCGTACCCCAAACACAATCGCCAACGCCTCTCTCTCAATCCGAGCATAGTTCTGTTCTGCTTTGCTGAGTGTTCTCGAAGCATAGGCGATGGGTTTTTCCTCGCCATCTGGTAGAATGTGCAAGAGTACCGCGCCAACCCCGTAGGGTGAGGCATCACAGGCGAGGCGGAGGGGCAACTCAGCATTATAGTGGGTCAACACCTCCTGTGATGTCAGGGACTTCTTTGCTTTAAAGAAAGCTGACTCACAGGCTGGAGTCCACTTCCACTTTGTTTCCTTCTGCAGCAGCTTATTGAGTGGATTCAGAACAGAGGCTAAGTTGGGGATGAACCGTCCATAATAATTTATCATCCCAAGAAAAGAATGAAGTTGGCTGATATTAGAAGGTGCCGGCTTGACCACAATAGCACGCTCCTTCTCTGGCGATTTATGGAGCCCTGCAGCATCGATGAAATGACCCAGGTACTCCACTGACTATTGGAAAAATCGTCCCAGGGCTGCGTCCAGTGCTTTGAGGTGTGTTTTCTCATCAGGCCCACTTACAAGGATATCATCCAAATAACAGCGAGTAAAAGGAAGTCCGAGGAGAACTTGGTCCATGGCCTTCTAGAACAAAGCCGGAGCCGACGCCCTCCCAAAAGGTAAGCAATTGTAGCAGAACAGTCCTTTTTGTGTGGAGGTAGTTAAGAGCTTCCTTGACTCCTCCTCCACTTCTATCTGCAGGTAAGCATTTCACAGTTCCAGCTTACTGAAACGTTGTCCTCCAGCTAACGAAGCAAAAAGATCCTCAATATGAGGAATGGGGTATTTGTCCACACAGAGAACCTGGTTGAGCGTGACTTTGAAATCACCACAGAGTCTAACGGTGGCATCTTTCTTGCGTGGGCCACTGTGCTCCACTGGTGAGATTACACCTAACTTGGCTAGATGTGTCAATTCGGCCTCCACCTTGGGACGAAGAGCATAGGACACGTTACGTGGCGGCCAAAACTTGGGCCTGCAGTTAGGTTTAAGAGTTACACTAGCCTGAATTCCTTTCATTGTACCTAGCCTATCAGAGAAAACAGCAGAATGTCTCTTTAACACCCTCTCTAGGCTGTCTTTTCCTCCCTGCTGGATTGTATACACAGTCTTTAAATCGTTCCAGTTCAACTTAATGGCTCTCAACCATTCTCTTCCAAACAGTGGTGGTGCATCTACTTTTACTACATACAAGGGTAATTTTTCTGTTTGTTTAACTTTACTTTCCCCAGAATAAGTCTTCAGTACAACATCAGTATGTCGCAGAGGCACGTTTCAGAGTCTTCACGTACAGGTTCCAAGAAATCAATGACACCGCAGCTCCAGTATCCAGTTCCATCTCCATTTTTTTTCCTTCTATTACAGGCAACACAGATGCGTGCACCTTTACCTTTTTGTGACAACTTGTTCAATCCCAGTTCAGTATTGGTATCAGATGTAGTTTCATTACTTTCATTATCACTTTCCTCTACCCGATGCACTCTCTTCTTTATCCCTCTACCAC
>JAODUG010095473.1:0-11668 GCA_027564795.1 Aphredoderus sayanus | reverse complement strand
GGTTTAGCGCCTTCTATCTGCCACAAAGAGCTAGTGATTTGGGTCAGTTTGACCCGGAGGACATCACAAGGGTTAAGTACATTCTGGTTATGTACTGTGTACAACCACTGTGGTTTGAATAAAAAAATCTGGTCCAGTTTAACAATGAGTTCTCCTTGACAGTAAATAGAATAGGGGGGACAAGGGCGATGGTGGTTGTGTTGGGCTGTTATCCAGGCCGCTGTGAACCGGAATTGAACCCCGCCGTGTGACCCCACCAGTCACCCCGGCCTGGCTGAGGTTATGAGAAACAGGCCGAGAGTTTGGCACCTCTGGACGCATGCCCAGCCACCCACGGCTCTGAGGCTGGCCTGGCCTGCACCTGTTTGGGCCTAGTGGATCCCCTTAGCACTCCCACAGCTTCCAGGATCAGAGATAATATTGAGAATAGATGCAGACTACACACCAGTTTCATTAATTTAATTGACAATTACATAGTTAATAGTAATGCAGATATATTTAATATTGGCCCATTAGTTCTTCAACCACATATTTAATAAGATATAGACCATTTAATTAGAATGTATAGTAATTCAAATTGAAGAACCAGTGAACCTTCTCCTGCCTCTATCTGTTCATTATCAGACTGACAGGTGGCTGCTTGTTTGCTTTCTGGTACAGTAGTCAATAGTCTGTAGAGCAAATATTTCTATTTTCATCCAATATGTGCTTGGAAAAGAGTAATGTGTTTCATTTTTCAGGCCCATGTACTACACATTTGGTCAGGTAGATACTGTACAATCACAATCATAATCATATTTTGAGCCCTAAACATTCTCTACCTACACCGCAGCCTCCCCACAATGCAATAGCACAAACACACACACACACACACACACAATGTAACACATTTTGAATTAATAAGCGGTCTGGTTAGCTCAGCTGGTAGGTTAGTAGGTTTCATTCTTTTATGACTATAATAGTTCAAATCTTTAATTCAAAGAGAGGGTTGTCAAAGCCAGAAACTGCTACTCTTGTAACCTAACGTTTGATTTGATTCACAGGGTCTGTCAAGGGTCTGTTGAGGGGTCAGTGGTGAGCCTAGCTGAGCTGTTCAGCCCCTGGCCTGGGAGAGGCAGGGTTGTGGGTAGTGTGGCATTCTGCACCCTGGGTGTGAAACATCACAGGCTGCCTGATCTGCTAAACTGGGCTGGAAGAGAGGCTTTCAGGGTCAAACAGAGGTGGACAGTAAATTACATATAATTGTAGGTTCATGACACATTTATCAAGATTTGGATTGGATTGAAATGAAATGAAATTGAACTGAAAATGTATGAAATGGAATTGAATAGCACTGAATAGAAATGTAATATATATGTAATTTCATTAATTTAACTGAACTGAACATACCTAAATTGAATCGAATTGAATAGCTTTCAGAAATATATGCTTGCAAAAATAAACAATTATCTATTCTTAATGGTGATTCTTGTACACATTGTTTTACACTGGGTTACCTCCACTCCAGGAATTGAGTAAAGTACATCATCGTATATTGTATTCCTGTATCATGTGCAACCTTAAAATATCTTTCTCACTCTATTAATAGCCAATTCAGCAAATACATAATTTCCTGTGAGGTAATCATTTCTGGTATTCCGGTGTGTTCCACAGGTTGACATGGCTGCTGAAGTTCTCTTCACACCCCGGACAGAGTAAACAGACTCCTACAGGTGACACCGGTTCACACTTGTCTGCTGCCCTGTTTTTACAAGAGCCCCCTCAGCCAGCTGCCCAGGCCATGGGAACTATAGAGCACACCCCCTCCTGCTTACACAGTCAAACTTCATATCTAGAATGAAGAGTGGGTTCTAGAAGTGATATTTATATTTAATGTGTTTAAGAAGATTTAGTGCTATGGGTTAATGTGGTACAAGTTAAGTTAGTCAGATAGTTAGGCCAACACTTTTAAGGTGAAACACAAACTAAACAATCCATATTTCGCTAATATATTTGAAAACAACATCAATATACTCCCATGCTAAGATTTATTCTTATTCACGGATGTACTTATTGTCGTTGTTCCAGTAAGCAATAGCGCTTTTGTACTATTTTGTTAATTGTACATTTCTACATAATTAATCATTTTTATTCTACAATGTGACCTATTTCATTATCTATTTCAGTTTCAGTATTTTAAATTAAAGTGGTTATGTGTTTTTAATAGCAGTTGAGAAAAAGAGCACATGTGCATGTACATGCATGAATGCATTTCAGTGCTTTTGAGTATCCTGAAAAATTCATTAAATTGTTTATTTTAATATTAAGATGCTAGAATGTGCTTGCGAAATTCAAAACATTTGTCTCAATTAGGGGCTTTGACGGCAGGTGTATCACATAAAATAAAACCCATCCATTTCTCACAATTGAATGTTTTATTTGTTATTTGAGTCATGTTACAGTTACTATTTTACAGATAATATACACAGGTCTAAAACATATACAACAAATACAGCACTGGTATTGAGGCTACAGTAAATACACAGACGCACACACATACGCAGAGCTCAGTCATGCCAAAGTAACATGCTCTTCACAAATCTTGATTCATGTTGTCAGAAATGCAGAAGGTTCTGCGACACTTCTCTTCACCAGAATGTCAAAAAGAATGGCATACAATATCAAAATAGCACAACTCTGACTTTTATGTCTTTTATAGAAAACAAAATAGAACAAGTTAATAAATAAACATACAAACAAACATCACAACACTTACATTTGGTCATGGCAAGATTTTGACAGACAACCTTTAACCATTCTATGCTAAAACAGCACTACAGTTAAGGAGGGACACAGTGGTTCATCGTCAAGACAATAGTGATAACAGATAGATCAGATTGGTGGGAGCCCAGCCCACAATTCAAGAAAGTGTTGTGTAAGTGGGCGAGCTAATCCAGGCTCTAATATATCAAATAGATAGCCATATCTATTTTAGGTTCACTTTAGTTTCATGAAACCTGCGTGAGGTGATCTTACACCAAATATGTTACTCTCTCAAGTGCATTAATACAAAATCTTAAAACATGTTTTGGAAAATATCTTGCTAGTTAGACTTTAAACTGTGAATGAACACAAATGGGAATGACATTATTTAGGGAATACATTCCACATTATTACACTGACAAATCCAGTAGGCCTGGAAAGCAAGTGATGCCATGTGAACCAGAACAAAATGAAGTTAATGTTTATCTAGCAAAGACACCCAGCAGGACAGCAGTGAAGAAACACACACACACACACATTAACAACATCATCATCGTCATCATCGTCATCATCGTCATCATCATGTAGATGTGAATTCCAGGTGTCACTGTCGGCTCATTATTAATGCAAGAGAATGTAATGTAAAGGGAAGTTTGGGGTTCCCTGCTGGAGCTGCTGCTACCCGACCTCGGATAAGCGGTTGAAGATGGATGTAGAATGTAATAAAAGCACAGCATGGTAACAAGAGCTACTGTACAGTCCCTTCAAGTAATCATATTTCTCCTCTGACATGAATCTTTACTTCAGACAAACCATAAGAATGAGAAACCAATTGCTACAGTATGTATATTGTGTACAGTATGTGCATGCATTTACTTGTGTGGCTGGGGTAAACAAAGGGTAATAATGCCTACACATGCAAATGTTATCTTTGACTTGTGGATGTTTGGCTGTTCAAGCAAGGACCTTCTCACGGGTCTCTGGCAGTTTGAGAGCCAGCAGTCCTCCACAGACGAGGGCAGAAAAGGCAAGGAAGATGGGAATGATCTTGGTGATGCCGATGAAGGCTGAGAAGATGAAACTGGCCACAATGGCAGCGAGCTTACAGATCCCATTTAGGATACCAAATGCTGTTCCCCTGGAGAGAAAGATGGAGATGTATTAATTACCCACTATCACACGTCTGTATGTTAAATCCCTTCCAGGGGATTCCTCCATTCATTAGAAATTAGTACCTACCATTTAGCAGACAGGTATTGGCTCAACAGATATATGCTATGGATATATGTGATCATATGTTACATATTAGTACCTACCTTTTAGCAGAGGGGTACAGCTCAACAGAGATAACCTCCAAGCCGTTCCAGGCAGCCACACTGACAGCGTAGAAAAGACACTGAAAACAGATCACAGCCCCCTGGCTGAAACTCAGCAACAGCAAGAAGCTACAGGCTGAAGACAGCAGCATAGACCCTCCTGTTGGCAGGAAGCAAAGTACAAAAGGGAAGAAAAGAAGACAGAAAAAATACTTAACCCTCCTGTTGTCCTTCTTATATCTTATTGTGCCACCAGATGGCACCACCTGATTGTGTCTGATTGTGTAGTTCTCTTTATTGCCGTGCGTTGTACATTGGATCAGTTTGACCCAGAGGACAACAGGAGAGTTAACTATACTGTATATTGCTGCTGTAGTGTATGACAGATCAATTCAGAACAACAAATTACATCTGTAACACTTCACATACAGTGTATACTTTGCCCTCTGAGCTCACCTATGATTTTGATCCTTCCTAACTTATCCATGAACAGAGCAGAGAGAATGTTGCCAGGCAACACGGCCAGGCTGCCCAGGAAGCTGACCATGTAGATGACAATGTCATTCTCCTCCTCAAAGTTTAGATGGCAGCCCGTCTTTGGATGGAGAAAGGTTGTGTTCTCCATCCGACAATCTTTGAACTTCTCATGCCAAAGGTCTACAGAATAAAATGTTATTACTAATCAATTGAATAATGGCATTAATCATTTCCAGAAGCCAGCAGGCGGACACTTGGTTTTCTTTGCATACCTTTCTTCCTGTCCACCTACATTATCTTTTTAGCACTTTTGTGATTAATTAATTAATAATTTGTAAAATATATGAGTTCACAGTTATTAACTGTATTACCTGTGTTGTAGAACACTGTGTTTTTGATGGTGCAGTTCTCAAAGAAGGTGTTGGTGGACCTGATATCCTCAAAATAGCAGTTCTCAAACAAAGAATCCTCGAACTTCACTGACTTAATCTCGATATTTGCAAATCTGAATAAAGGACACAAAACTATGATTTCAAAATGCTATTATGTAGTACAGCATAGCATAGCATAGCCTCTAGTCAAGGATTACATAACTTACTATACTGTACACTACATACAAAGTAAACAGAAGAAAATACACACAAAATCCAACAGAAAATGCATATACAGTACAATGTGTCATTGTGGATATGAGCAGCTTACTTGTCATGGATGTACTGTCCCTCGTGGTGAATCTGGTTCACTAGAGAGAAGTTGAAGTGGAACCTTTCTACGTGTTCTCGGTGGAAGACTTTCACCTTGGCCTCATACTCCTCATATTGCATGTACTTAACCATGTCTGGGAACCACACACCCAGACCGTGGTAGCTGCCACAGACACAAACACATACACACATATATTATAGTTTACTAAGTAAAACTGCAGTGTACAATATCCAAAATAATCTATTGACTATTGACTTTTGTTTTCATGAGGATCAGCATACTGTACAAACATTTACTTATTTCATGAACTGTATCAATATTAAGGTAACATCCCATGTGTCTACCTGAAGGCCAGGCAGAACCAAACGATTACCAGAAACAGTCCCTGCAGTCTAAGCTCTGGAGCTGAGAGAGACATCACATTGGCCATCACCTAAAAGTCAAACAGGCAGGTTACATTAAAGATATACAGTAGTGCCTCTTAAGCATAATGTGCAAAGATTCGCATCTAAACCCAATGGCAGTGTGCCTTTTTCAAAATATTCCCTAAAGCACAGACATAACATGAATGCTTTATAAAAAGCTATAGGCTAACTATGCAACCCAATAGGGTGAAAAGTCTGTATCCCCATCCAATCAAATCACATCATCACATTACATTAACTGCCATGTGATTGGTTGACCTGTTGGACCAAGGTGAGGTGTCTGACAGTCCAGCGCTGGAAAGCGGTGCCAGTGTCACTCTGGATCTCTATAAACTCATCTTCTTGTGTCTGGGGGGTCTTGATGTTGGTCACCTTCACAGGAAGGGAAGGGGAAGGTAGAAGGTTAGACTTCAAGTCACACTTATCATCATCTTTATTTGCATTGTGAGAAGTTCCACACTGAACTATTTGTAGTCTGAACATTAAAGTGGGAACTACTGAACATGTAAATGATGTCTCATGATGTCTCAAACATATCCAGTAAACAACAAATGGATGAACAAATGGATCATTAGTTATGTCTGTTCTAACTACGTATCTAAGCAGTCTTAGTGTTAAGTGTCTGAACCGTTTAGCAGTGACTCAGCAGAACTTCAACTGAACATCTTTTTCTGAGGTTTACTGAAGCATGGACCGTTTAAGTTAGTGGAGGCTCACAGTGAACACTCTCTCTGGTTCTCCCTTCGCCTTCCAGTTGGTATCATGGACCTTCCTCAGTATCATCCATGCCTCGTCATGCCTGCCATTCTGACACACACACACACACAATATTGTATAATTCACCCCAAAAATTACTATTCATGAATATTAATGGCAAATTGATCAGGATGGTCTCCAATTCTCTCTATCTTCAGTTTTACTTCGCCAAGCAATCCTTTGAAGTCTGTCAGGTATATCTAACATCTAGCGTCGTACTGGTAGTTACGGGTACATACTGGTAGTTACGTAGTTTAGGTGTGATGATAGCGAAAGTGACTCAAAAACAACAACAGATTCTACAGATAAATAGATGTTTCATCAAATCACCTGACAAGTATTTTTTGAAAGAGCCTGCCCTTTTAAAACAGTTTTAATGGATGGCTCCCCAGATGGTTGTGTGCATAGAACTACGCTATGTGCATGTTATATCCATCTGGCGTGTCAGGTTAGATTCTGGCCTGCGTACCTCCAGAAGAAAGCGTGGACTCTCTGGCATGAAAACGATTCCGATCAGCGCAGCCAGGGCAGGGAAGATACACACCAGGATGAACACTCTCCAGCTATGGAACTGGAACTCTGTTCCAATGGCAAAACCCCAGCCTGGCAAACCACAGACACGGATCACTCTGTGTGTGTGTGTGTGTGTGTGTGTGTGTGTGTGTGTGTGAGTGAGTGAGGGGTGGGGCTGTGCATGTGTGTGTGTGTGTGTGTGTGTGTGTGTTACCATAGTGAGGGATGATTCCCCAGGCCATGAAGGAGGCATACAGACCCCCCAGCATCCAAAACATACACAGCCAGCTCAGGTGTTCCCCTCGTTTATCCATCTGCAGGAACTCTGTGAAGTAGGTGTACACTATGGGAATGGAGCCCCCGATCCTGCAGACAGCAGACAGAACAACAGCATAATGGTTATTTGTTAATATTTGAAGAATGACACTGCACTCCAAACTGGAACCAAATCAGGGAACAATTTAACCCTCCTATTGTCCTCCGGGTCAAACTGACCCAATGCACTAGCTCTTTGTGGCAGATAGGCATACTCAATCACATGGCGTGGTGGCCCAATAGGATATTATAAGGACAACAGGAGGATTTAATAAAGAACATTACAGAACTCAGGCAAAAAAAAATTTCTTTTAAATTGTACTTATTCACTTTTACTGACGGTTGCATAAACCACAATGCTTTTAACAGTATACATACTGCATATTTTATACAATATGTTGCAGCGCATGACATTCCATTAATGTTACTGAAAACAATGTCTGCATAAAACTAAATAAACTCAATGTAGGTGGCGGTAAAAATCACCTAAGTCAAAATATTAAAAAGTTTGTTATAGCTAGATGTTAACAACTTACTGGATGTGTCTCTATCAATATTCTTTACTAGAAATAAGGATCAAGTATTACTTTATAAAAAGTCATACAATGAGAACCGCTGCTTTAATGTATAATTCCCTCATACAGGATGAGTGGGTCTCACCCAAAACCAGAGCAGAACCTGAAGAACAGGAAGAATCCGTATCCCTGGGCAAAGCAGGACAGGAAGGAGAAGACCACGTCGATGGCCAGGACATAGATCAGACACTTCCTGCGTCCCATCTTGTCACACAGACCCCCCCATACAAAAGCCCCCACCATCATCGCTACATACACCAGCAGACCTAGTGAAAATACACACACACACACAGAACATGTATTGTATGTATGGGCATGTAACAATGTTCTGTAAGAACAGCATTTACATGTAATGTATTGTTTTATCCACAAGGAGGTCCACTTCCCCCATTTATGAATGCAAAGATATCCAAAGCAATCCTGCATTTAAGTATGGCGTAACACTCCTGTTGTCCTCTGGGTAAAACTGACCCAACACACTCTTTGTGACAGATAGAAGGCTCCAATTCTAATTCTACAGCTTACGCAGACATAATGTCTATGTAAGCCTAAAACACAGACATATAATGTCTATGTAAGCCATCAAAACATAAGCAGGTGGCGTCATCTGCTGGCAAAAGGATACACTCTTCGATCGTTACAGTGTCCTCAGAACCACAATTGTCCACCCCATCCCACTGTTGAAACACATTGTATGTTTGCAAATCAACTGAAACACAACTGTATGTGTAGCTGTAAGTGGATGGGTAGAGATGTGTGTGAGCCTGTGAGTGTGGTAGGGCGAGTAGAAGGGCAGGCCACTATATTTTGATGCAGAAGATAAATGTGCTCCTTCACTTTGTGAAAAAAAAGTGCTTTGTGAACAACAAAGTGCTTTGTGAATAGGGTCTGGGCAAGCTCCATTGGGAAGTTGTTGCCTCCTAGTGGGTGTAGACCTTTGGTTAATTTTGAAACTACTTGACAGCCTTTAATCAATATTAGCTCTACCACCATTATAAAATACTGTTGACATAAATATTATCACACTAACCCACCCTGATTGGTACGTTTTCTGTTATCCCTGGTGCTTGTTTGTGATTGGAGGGTTGGGATGATGGGTGTTACATAGGGTGGCATTATTACTTGTTAGTATTACCTTTAACTATTACTTGTGTTTAATGATTTTGTAGTGTGAAGCACTTTGTGTTACTGTTAACACTATGCTGGCCTGACAATACTTTACCCTCCAAATGTTTCTTTCGCTAGTGTCTGGAGTCTAACCTGTAATTATGTGGTGGTGGTTGACCATCAGTGTGGGACATACAGTACAGGCCCATTCCTTACAGACCTTTTACTACGCAGCCCTAATTACTGTACAGAGGACCTAAGCTGCTTATGGGCACGTGATGCAGTAGTGTGCACCTCCATGTGGATTACTGGCCTGTGCAAACACGTGGTCCTCTGCACGACAGGCTCATCCATCCTGTCATTCAACAAGAGTCATCAATTAGACTGCACACCATGAGAACAAGATACAATGCAGACATGTCTCATGTTATGTAAAAAGGCTAAACTGCTATTCCTCAACTTTCTCCTACCGGTATTGTAGAAATTACAATATTCTTGTTTCTGATGAGAATTATTAATTTAATGTAATTACAATATTGGTTGACAATTAGCCAAACACTGATTCACACAAAAGTGACAAGAGCAGATCGATATGGTAAATATGGTACAGAGAAGCAAAGTGCTGCTTGATATAATGTGCTAACCACGATAGATGAATAAAGTTTAAAGATAAATTTCACATATTTTATTTCAGTGAGTTGTTACACTAAATACTTATATTTAAAATATGTTCATGACTTTAATTAGATCACATTATGTGATTATCCTTTTTGGTCACAAATGAAAGTTGTTTTAATTATTGACAAAGTAGACATCATACAAATTATATACTGTACAGTCTATACATTATTTTGTCTTCTATCATATGCCAATAGTGCCAATAGTCACGTGCCAAGTTACGGTGCCAATAGTCAAAGCATTAGACTTAGCAACTGTAATAGCGGCAACTAATCAAAACAATGAACAGTGACAGTGAAATTCACAGTCAAGACTTCACGTTTGACTGTTACCATCTTCAACCAGTCAAAACAAGAAGAAATGGGGAAAAACAGATTTAATTGCAAAGCAAATTGTAAAAGCTGAGCTCCAAAATCAGGCTGGTTTTACGAGGTTAAGAACTAATACTACTGTTGTCTCGAATACAGTAACAAACATTTCTCTTATGAATAAAAGCAAAGCACAGCCTGAGGGCACGGACCACATCACACTTGGCATTACATTTTGACCCTCACAGCGTGACCTAAATCCAAGTTTGTTACAGAGCTTCCATAAGTTACAGCACAGCAGCTCATTTCTATTGCTAAAGTTTAACCCTCCCGGTGTCCTCCGGGTCAAACTGACCCAACGCACTACCTTGTTGTGCCAGCAGAAGGCGCCAACCGCAACACAGACACATGACGTGCCGCAGCTGGCGCCATCTGCTGGCTGCGTTTAAAACCCGAGGACAGCGGGAGAGTTAAACATGTTCTTACATGGCCTCAGATTATTGTACTCTCATCATAGAGACCTTTAGCATGCAGCTACTTACCCAGCATGCCCTTGTCTGCGTGTGATATGCACATGTCCTTCTCCGCGCTGGGCAGCACGAAGCCCACCACGAAGCCGTCCACGCCGTCGGCCATCAGCGCCAGGCCCAGCGCCACGAACAGCAGCCACTGGAAGCGGCCGTGTCCGCAGTCCTCCATGATGCTCTCGTACTGCTCCGGCAGCTCCTCCTCTTCGTCCTGCTGGGCGGTCTGGCGGGCCTTCCTCCGAGCCTCCATGCGGGCCGCCCGCCGCGCCTCCTTGATCTCGTCGGGGTGGGGGATGCCCTGGTACTCCCCCTCGTACATCTGGTCGTCCTCGTCGTGGCCCTCGGTGACGTCGCTGGCGGCATCGTCCTCCTGGGGAGGGTAGTCCGCCTGGTAGGGGTAGTCCTGGGTGTAGGGGTACTCCCCGCCCTCGCCATGCAGCTGGCTCACATTGTTCTGGTAGGGGTCCTCCATGGTAACGGGCGGGCGGGCAGCAGGAGGGTCGATTTAGCGTTGTTTGGCGGCGGAGGGCCACAAGGGCATAATCCTGGCCAGGCGCAGCGGTGTGGCAGCAGCGACGCTGCTCTGGATCCTGCCGGCTCGGGTGCAAGCAGGGGGCTGCGGTGGGGTCAGGGGAAGCGGCTGGCCTTGTCAACGGGCGCCGTGAGAGAGCCTTACCTTCCCTGGTCTGTACAGACGCACATGCTGAAACTGAGACAGAATGCATATGAGATGCTCACGTCACATAAGGTCAAATAGAGCTTTAATAGCCTGCTGAGGTCAATTGAGTGTTGCAATGCAGTGCAACAGTGCATTGTGGGGCTATAAGTATCAGTCAGTTCTGCATGTATAAACATGAGGGTGTGGTCCTGTGCACTAGCATCTCAGCTTCTACAGTAATATACATACTATAACCAAATAAACTGATGGCACTGCTCTTCACTGAACAACAGCAGTCTGGGCATGGGCAGGATAATGGGATAGAGCATTTAGTGAGTTCTCTCATTTTGGACCTAGCAAGCATCAAGGTCAATCAATCAATATTTATTTATGTAGCACTTTTCATACAAATACAAACCAACACAAAGTGATTCACACTACAATATCATTATAAACAATACAATACAGTGTATATAAAAAAGTAATACCACCACCCTATGTAACACCCATCATACCAACCCTCCAATCACAAACAAGCACAAGGGAAAACAGAAAATCAAGACCAA
>JAODUG010095451.1:0-11668 GCA_027564795.1 Aphredoderus sayanus | reverse complement strand
GGTTTAGCGCCCTCTATCTGCCACAAAGAGCTAGTGATTTGGGTCAGTTTGACCCAGAGGACATTACGAGGGTTAAGTGAGCATTTCATGAAATAAACTCTACCTCTCCCTTTCTCTCTCTCTCTCTAGCGGCGGATGCAGTCCCTGTGCGGACGGATGGAGATCAGGTAAAACCTTTTTTTCTTAATACAGAACAATCAGAAATGCATGTAATCAATATACTGTACACATACAGGAGAGGATGGTCAATGTAAATATGTATTATTTAAACCAATTTATCTTGGGTAACTATTTAATGGCCAGTAACAAGCCAGTAGGCATAAATCAATATACTGACCATCCAGAAATGTTGTCTGATGTTTTCTCAGGACCATTGATGTTTTGCTCACCTTAAAGCTGCACCTCCCTACAAGTCCCAAGTCCTCATCCTTGGGACAGGTCACTAGTGAATACACAATTATTAAAAATGTGGGGAACATATTTTAGTGAGAAAATAATTGTTTGTGCAACGCAGAAAACATGTATTACATGTACATACAATATGTTAACTGGTAACACATACTGCTGACACAAAAAGGTGTGACTTTGAAACCTGAGGACAACAGGAGGGTTAAAAGGCACAGAAATACACGATAAATACATAAATAAATAATTAATAAAAAATAAATACACACAGCAATGCCAATTGAAAAAGACACATATCATACACAATCAGTATTTGGCCACCCTGTTGCCAAATACGAGATTTCTGAGTACATCACAAGGGTTAACCCTACATGTTGTCCTCGGGTTTCAAACTCACACCTTGTTGTGCCAGCAGTGAACATCATGTGTGTTTCCATCCATCCATTCTCAACCGCTTATCCAAGGTCGGGTTGCGGGGGCAGCAGCTCCAACAGGGAACCCCAAACTTCCCTTTACCGAGACACATTAGCCAGCTCTGACTGGGAAATCCCGAGGCGTTTCCAGGCCAGGGTGGAGATACAGTATAATCTCTCCACCTCATTCTGGGTCTTCTCCGAGGCCTCCTCCCAGCTGGACATGCCTGGAACAACTCCCTAGGGAGGCACCCAGGGGGCATCCTTAACAGATGCCCAAGCGACCTCAACTGGCTTCCTTCAACATAAAGGAGCAGGTGCTCTACTTCTCACAGGGAGACACCAGCCACCCTCCTGAGGAAACCCATTTCAGCTGCTTGTACCCACGATCTTGTTCTTTCAGTCAGGACCCAGCCTTCATGACTATAGGTGAGGGTAGGAACGAAAATTGCCCGGTAGATTGAGAGCTTTGCCTTCCGGCTCAGCTCTTGTTTGGTCACAACGGTGCGGTAAAGTGATTGCAATTCTCCGGCCCAATCTCCCGCTCCAATGTACCCTCACTCGTGACCAAGACCCCGAGGTACTTGAACTCCTTCACTTGGGGTAAGGACTCATTCCCTACCTGGAGTAGGCACTCCACCGGTGTCCTGCTGAAAACCATGGCCTCAGATTAAGAGGTGCTAATCCTCATCCCAGTCGCTTCACACGGATCGACTATCAGCCGAACCCTGTTTTCCAGTACCTTGGAGTAGACTTTACCAGAGAGGCTGAGAAGTGTAATACCCCTATATTTGGCAGACACTCTCTGGTTCCCCTTTTTGAATAGTGGAACCACTCCACCTATCACTCCTTCGGCACTGTCCCAGACTTCAAAGCAATGTTAAAGAAGCTTGTCCAGGACATACCCTCCACACCCAGAGCTTTTAGCATTTCCGGACGGATCTCTTCAATCCCCGGGCTTTGCCACTGTGTAGTTGTTTGACTACCTCAGTGACTTCAGCCAGGGAAATTGAAGATGATCCCTCATAAGCCTCCAACTCTGCCTCTACCATAGAGGATGTGTCGGGTTCAGGAGTTCTTCAAAGTGTTCCTTACACCACACTATTGCCGCCTAAGATGAGGTCAACAGCATCCCATCCTTACTGTTCACAGCTTGGATGGTTCCCCTTTACCCTTCCTGAGGTGGCGGATGCTTTTCCAGAAACACCTTGGTGCTGACCAAAATGTCTTCTCCGAATTTCTCCCACACTTGCTGCTTTGCCTCTTTCACAGCCAGGGCTGCAGCCCTTCGGGCCCATCGGTACCTTGCAACTACCTCCGCAGTCCTCTAAGATAGCATATCCCAGAAGGTCTCCTTCAGTCGGACGGCTTCCCTGACCACCGGTGTCCACCGCGATATTCGAGGGTTACCTCCCCTTGAGGCACTTAAGATCTTAAGGCCACAGCTCTCTGCCACAGCTTCAGCAATGGAGGCTTTGAACATTGCCCAACCTCCACAGGGGTGCCAGAAAATCTCCGCCGGAGGTGTGAGTTGAAGATCTCGCAGACGAGCCTTCTTCAGATGTTCCGAATTCACCCACACCACCCGCTTTGCCTATGCAGGTCTGTCCAGTCTTCCCCCACCCCTTGACCCAACTCACCACCAGATGGTGATCAATTGACAGCTCCACCCCTCTCTTCAACCGAGTGTCCAGAACATGCGGCCTCAGATCAAATGATGCGATTACAAAATCGATCATTGACCTTTGGCTTAGGGTGCTCTGGTACCACATACACTTATGAACATCCTTATGTTCGAACATGGCATTTGTTATAGACAGTCCATGACTAGCACAGAAGTCTAATAACAAACACCCACTCGGGTTTAGGTCAGGGAGGCTGTTCCTCCCAATCACGCCTCTCCAGGTATCTCCATCATTGCCCACATGGCGTTGAAGTCTGCCAGCAGAACTAAGGAGTCCCTACTGTAGCCCCATACAGAACTTCATTCAGGGTCTCCAAGACGGCAGAATACTTTGATCTGCTGTTCGGTGCATATGCACAGACAACAGTCAGAGTTTTACCCGGGGTAAACTCCAACGTAACAGCGCTCAGCCGGGGCCTTGTGAGTATGCCCACACCCGCCCGGCACCTCACACCCTGGGCAACTCCAGAGTAGAATAAAGTCCATCCCCTATCCAGGAGTACAGTTCCAGAACCAAGACTGTGCATAGAGGTAAGCCCCACCAGATCTAATTGGTAGCGCTCCACCTCCCACACAAGTTCCGGTTCCTTCCCCCACAGAGAGGTGACGTTCCACGTCCCCAGAGCCATTGCCGCCCGGGTCTGGTCCGTTGAGGTCCCTGATCTTCACTGCCACCCATGTGACAGCGCACCTGACCCCCACGGTTCATCCCATGAGTGGTGGGCCCATAGGATGGAGAGGAGAGGAGGGTGCCATGTAGCTTCTTTGGCCTCAATTGGTCTCCATTGCAAACCCGGCCACCAGGTGCTCACCGACAAGCCCTCCCTCTGGGCCTGGCTCTAGATGGGGCAGGGTAACTTTTCATCTCTTGTTTTCTTCCATGAGTGTTCTTCTGAACTATTATTAATCTGGCACCTCCCCTGAGACCACTTTGCCTTGACAGACCCTACCAGTAGTACAAGGCTCCAGACAACACAGCTCTCAGGTTCACAGAGACTCACAAACCTCTCCACCATGATAAGGTGATGGTTTCAAGAGAGGACCGTGTGTGCATGCTGTAGAATTAGGTTTAGCGCCTTCTATCTGCCACGAAGAGCTAGTGATTTCGGTCAGTTTGACCCAGAAGACAACAGGGTTAAGAGGGTTAAACAGTTTAGTGCAATGTATATGCTAACAGAATATACACAGTGTAGTGTGTAGAAACAAGACAATTTGGTGACTGGTGAACAAATGCAGTGTGTGTAATGTGATGGTGTGTTTATGACAAATATGGTGTGAAACTCAATTTGATTTGGGAGTTCTGCACACACACACACTCCAATTCTTTGTGTTTACTTTGCCATGGATATGTTTACCTGTACACTTACACACCTGTGCCCCATGTGTGCATGTATACATGTCTATACCTACGCCCTTATACATTTGAGCCAGCATGTGTACATGTACCTATTTGTTTACAAGCATTTACAAGACAACGTTTGTCTGTTTGTCTGTGTGTGTGTGCTGACGTGCCTCTTGCTAAGGCCACAGAGCCTCTCCAGGGCTCTGACTATTACTGAGGCATTAATCACCTATGAAGCCAGAGGTGGGGATAGGAAGTGTGAGAGACAAAGAAACAGAGGCTTACTTCAAACTAGTCTCAGCCTCTTCCATCCATTAGCACTATGTCACACAAGCTACTCTGTGCTGAACGTTCGATACATACGTTTATGCTTGACATAACACTTTCTGGAAGTGAGGAAGTCCATTTTCATTGACTGTTAGCATTGCCACTCACAAGTCTGTGTATGTAATTATGGTACGACGCTAGTGCAAGTTGTTTTTCCATTTACATCGATAATGTCAGGATATCAAAAACGAGAGCTGATGGTCCAAGTGCGGAGCTTAAAAATTTATTTTTAAGATGGGAATAGGCAGAGTCGTAGTACATTCACATGCAGTATTCAAAAACACGGGACGTCCAATCTCTCAAGCAACTGTACAAAACACTGATAGATAGATATCACATGTAAATGTATGCAAATTTGTATAGGTGCACAACTATACTGACATTACAGCCATGAGCATGAATAGAGAACATAGCTAATGTTTCAACTGTTAATCAATCTTATTTAGGTAGCTTGTTAAATTATTGTTTATCTGGATCAAACAGTCAAAAGTTGTAGCCTACTACTGATCTGATGTGATTTTTGCGACTACGAGGGAGACCATCGGGCATCTCAATTAAGAATCCAATATGCAGAGATTACAAACAACAAATGATGACCAGGTTCATAATACAATAACAAGCCTAGGGCCATATTAAGCGAACGTCATCTCATCATATCAACCAAATCAACAAACAACCACTTACTCACTTTATGACAAAAGCTGCTTACTTGATCGACCAATCTGAACACAGAATTTCAGCATATCCAGCCCGTGCATTGTCTCAGCCAACTTTACAATGAATAAACAAGAGTTTCACATTTTATTGTATTTATACTAGTTTGAATTTAAATTCATTCTTACTAGTAACTATTTCTTACTTGTCAGTGGTAATGACTAGTCAAAATAACTGATAGTTACTGGTAACTATTTGAATAATTACTAGTATCTAAACATCCATGGGGACCGTGTGACCAAAACATCTAAATGTAAATCCAACTAGTGTATGAATGTGTGTCCCGATGAAATAACACAGACAATGATAGAATTTTTATTATAGGGTTTTCGGGTCTTCTGAGTCCTTCATTCTACGCAGCTGCAGCACTGGTCGCTAAAAAAGAATGATCCTATGTTTAATAGGCTTTAATAACAATTATGTTTATCTGGCGACAGTACAGTAGCCTATGTGGCAGTCGCAAGATAAACATGCCAATGCAAAACTGAAACACAATCTACGGGATCTGTGCTGACATTTTCACATTTATTTGGGGGGCAATCTGGCCAGCATGCAGCTATTTGCCAATCCCACGGGAGAGAAAAGTGTCTCACAAATTTCTTCTGACTTGCCTTCCACTATGCAGTTCTTAAATCTGCATAGACATGTTAATTCAACAGCTCATTCATCCTCCATCCAGTATGCAAAGTGAGATCAGGATAACATCTGCAAAAGCTGGAAGCTTATTATTGCCTCCCGCGAAACGCCGGAGGGCCGCCTCATAAAGTCAAAAATAGCCTAAGTCCAATAATTCAAAATTAATAATTTTTTTAATTATATTTAAATACATTATTTTTAAATGACTATTTCTCACATGGTTTCCAGTATTTAGATCAAAATTGCGCTGTTTCTTTGTATTGTGTAACTGGAATGTAGATAAACCAGCATATATTTCGGCAGCGATGTCTCTGACTACCCCCCTGATATTTTGGCTTGTGTCTGGATCATGGTCTTAATTCGAAGAAATGCACTCTTATTGAGACATTGAGAGGAAAAGCTCTTGGAAACATGTTTACAACCATGTTGTAAACGACGTGTTTAAATGAGCGAGCAACAGCGTCTTGTTAACTCAAATGCTATTGGATTTCTATCAACTTTCTATAAGCAATAAAGAAGCTATGCTGGATGTAGATCGATTGTACTGAATAAAAGCACAACACATCTGCATTTCGCTGCTTCAATGTTTATTTTAGTCGCTTAGCAACCTCCCTCCCTGCAATAGGGGCTGCCGGCTGCAAGCCAAAAGACCAAAACAAGCTCGGAACACCATGCAGCTCACTTCAGTGACCACAGAGCATAGCGTGCTGTCTGAAAGGGCTACTTAGCATATGGGTTCCGACCAGGTTCCGACATTGTATTCAGTGTGCATCGCATTTATTTTTTGTGAAATGTAAAATATTTCCATATCAACAAAAAAAAACCTACGGAGCTTTGAACCTACGATCTCAGAGTGATGTGCTTTACCTAGTGAGCTAAGCAACTGCTTACACTAACTTCTACTATTTTACTATGACACGAGTGGGTGTTTGTTATTAGACGTCTGTGCTAGTCATGGACTGTCTATAACAAATACCATGTTCGAACATAAGGATGCTCATAAGTGTACATGGTACCAGAGCACCCTAGGCCAAAGGTTGATGATCGATTTTGTAATCGTATAATTTGATCTGAGGCCGCATGTTCTAAACACTCGGGTGAAGAGAGGGCCGGAGCGGTCGTTCTGATCACCATCTGGTGGTGAGTTGGGTCAAGGGGTGGGGGAAGACTCTGGACAGACTTGGTAAGCCCAAGTGGGTGGTGTGGGTGAATTGGGAACATCTGGAGGAGGCCCTTGTCCGTGAGATCTTCAACTCACACCTCCAGGGGAGCTTTTCTGGCACCCCTGTGGAGGTTGGGGACATTGAACTTGAGTGGGCAGTGTTCAGAGCCTCCATTGCTGAAGTTGCGGCAGAGAGCTGTGGCCTCAAGGTCTTAGGTGTCTCAAGGGGAGGTAACCCTCGAACATCATGGTGGACACTGGTGGTCAGGTAAGCCTGACTGACGAAGGAGGCCTTCTGGGATGTTATCCTGGAGGACTATAGAGGTAGTTGCAAGGTACCGACGGGCCCGAAGGGCTTCAGCCCCGGCCGTGAAAGAGGCAAAACAGCGGGTGTGGGAAAGGTTCAGAGGAGACATGGAGAAGGACTTTCGGTCAGCACCAAGGTGTTTCTGGAAAACCCTCCGCCACCTCATGAAGGGGAAACGGGGAAGCATCCAAGCTGTGTAAAGTAAGGATGGGACGCTGTTGACCTCAACTGAGGCGGTAATCATAACCCTTGTGATGTACTCAGAAATCTCGTATTTGGCCACATGGCGGCACCATCTGATTGTGTATGATTTGTGTGTATTTATTTATTTATTAATTATTTCTTTATGTATTTGTTGTTTTTTGTGTGCATTTTAACCCTCCTGTTGTCCTCGGGATTCAAACTCACACCTTGTTGTCCCAGCAGTGAACATCATATGTCTGTGTAAGATGTAGAATTAGGTTTAGCGCCTTCTATCTGCCACAAAGATAGAAGGGTCATCCTCTGGTCATCCTCAGTCCTCTGGGTCATTTTGACCCAGAGGACATCACGAAGGTTAACTTATCTGGAGTTCCATTTATCTTGGCCGTTTTTGCAGTCGTTGTGTTCCTCGTTAATCCGACACATTTTTATATTAACCAATCCCGATGCAGAATGTATAATTGTCAGAGCTCTTGTACAATGAAATGTCCTAATGCTGGACCACAGTTTAAATCTGTTAATTTTGATTTAGTGAGGCTAGGCTATGTGAGGCATGTCTATAAATATAAAATGTTAATTTTAGTTAAGCGTTTATTTGTATAATTATAGCATTATAATTTTCTAATAATAAATAATATCGGTTTGTATTCTATACTTATAATAGGTTTATCAAAATTGTTTATTCACATTATGTTCAGCCAGAAATTCTTAATTTCATCACTATAAGGTAAAGTGTCACTGTTGTCGCAGCTCCATTTCTGAGTCTAGTTTGGAAGAATGGTGTTCATCCCTCCAGTACAGTTCAGAGACTTTGACAATCAATGTCAAGTCAAGGAGCTACACAACTTAAAGACCAAAGCTAAATGATTTTCATCAAGGCCGTAATCATCACATACATTGGGGGGGACACATCCCCAATATTCAGCTGTGCTCAAAATGCCCCCCCAAAAGCTTTATATAAAAAACATAATTACAATAAAAATTTGCCATGCCGACAGACTTTGCCCCCCCCCTCTAACCTCTAATTGGTTATAATCCTCATTACAAATATGCAGTTTTACATCAGTATGTCCTATTTAAGAGCAAGTAATATTGTTAGATTAATGTTAAAATATACATGGCAAACTATTGCTTTTGTCCCCATTATGTAAGCCTAATTTTCACCATTTATATCAAAACATCTGTTTAAAATGTCTTTGACGTTTGTTTTTGCAAAACAGCATATTGCTAACCTGACATGCCAGATGGATTGTTGTTCACAATTCCATCTGG
This sequence comes from Aphredoderus sayanus, assembly GCA_027564795.1. Taxonomy (NCBI): domain Eukaryota; kingdom Metazoa; phylum Chordata; class Actinopteri; order Percopsiformes; family Aphredoderidae; genus Aphredoderus; species Aphredoderus sayanus. The sequence continues at coordinate 3,205 of JAODUG010095451.1, read as the reverse complement.
GGAGCCGTCCATAGGAACTGTTTGTTTAGGGCGATTTTTCATACACATCTTGTCAGTTGATTGGATAAACCATTTGTCTGTCACCGTAACTTCAACCACTCAAACCAATATGACGTCATAGGAAATAAAAGGTTTGCCGCAACCAGTTAGGAGTAGAGCGAAAATGTATTTTCCATCTAAAAAAGCCTTCAATGCTGTTTGTTCTATTTTCAATGAAGATATAGTCTTCAGTTGAGATAAAACTGACAATATAGCATCATCTACGTTAAGCTTTTTAGGATCCGCTATTGTTATTTTCAAGTTTTCAAGTCGCTTTCTCTGTCATCACACCTAAACTACGCCCCTAGCTATAACGACGACGAGTCGCAATGATCCCTAGCCTTTCCAGACTGATTCTCGCAGCTAAATTAAATTAAGGCTAGCGTATTGCTGCCACACTTGAAAACATTTAGTTTCACATTATGATAGTTTAACGTCGTGATGTGATAAGACGTTCGAATATCGACGTTGTAGCCTACAGTAGGCGATCCTGCAGTGAACGATCGCTTTTTGCAATAAAAATGGCATCATATGGCAAGAAACAGGAAGTGTGAGAAGTAGCGCAGGTCTCTTTCCCGCTTGACTAAGAAAAGTAGGAGCAAGTTTGAGAATACTGTACAGAAGCGTAACAATCTGTTTCTTGTCAAAAGCAATAGTCAAGGAAAGGACATTTGTTACATGTAAAGAGCAGCCGAGGAATCTTCTACTCATTTAAAGTTATTTGTATATTTATATATATTTGCTCGCTTGTTTAACTTGTGATAATTGTCATCACTAGTACAGTGAATGGACTTGTAGTTAGTGTTTAGCTGTAAAGCTAACACCGTGAACTTGGACTTTCGGCCACTGTTTATGTAACAAAGCTAAAAAAGGGTTGTAAAGTTAATTGTTTGCCGACGTGGATGCAACAAATTGGAGAGAATACAGCGGACCCCAGACGTTAGGAGCTGCCTGGACATCGTGCCGACTTCATTTGGATAGAATAGTTTACACACAGGGGTGCAAACTTGTCACCTTTCGGCAAAAATCGCTGTTTTTACTTCAAAATAGGCTGAATTGCGTAGATCTGCAATAATAATAATATTTGAGGGGGTGGGGGGGGGTCTACGTCTCATCTTATCCGAGTAGGCGTGAAACATTTTCTGTTTACTTCACCATGTGGATATATTTTGTTTTGGTCACCCTTCATCAACGTAGTTGGTATCTACGTCTTTGTATCGAAGTAACAGGAACAGTAATCTAGTGCTTAACCCACACATGCTGGCGTGTATTTTTTTCCAACCCAGTTGAGAACAACTTCCGCATATGACATGAGCTTTCGAAGCAGTCAAACACACACGAACCCTCTGGATTCAAATTCACGACACAGGCATAATATTGTAACTAGCTATTAGCTTAAGTCAAGCTAAAACAACTAATACAGTTTCTAGTTTTGTTAAGTGTACAAAAAAAGAAAAGAAATTTCAGTGAAGCTCTTAGTTACCCCAAAATTGTGCTTTGGAAACAGTTCGGGCCGTTTGAACAAGTATTTATAATAGATCGTATTTTGGCCGTCTGGATACTGTAAGCATGAAATGCCATACGCATACGTGTGTCACGAGTGTCATGACGAGAGTCAAGTTTCTTTTTAATAATGTGCTATCTTCTATGGGATTCCAGTAAGCCCCTATCAACCCTCAGACTTAGACCTTGACTAAAAATCCCTTAAAAAATGACTTTCACAGTCAATTATTAACTAGTCCTAGATTATATTAAGTAAGTGAGTAAACTAACAAATTAACAAATCAGTTGTTGCTTTGTTTTGATAAAATTCAAGAACATTCAGTAGCATCTTATTTATTTTGCATTGGTGACAATTGTGTCAATGGGCATACTTTAATAATGTTTTGAGTGTCGCCAATTTATAATCTAATACGACCTGTAGATTTCTCTTAATTTCAGGTTTTTTCTGATTATTCAGTATGCTTATAACGTTACAAAACTATATTAATAATATTTTAGCAGGGCTTTAGATTGTATGTTGTTATTTAGCCAGTTCTACACTTACACAGCGAATTCGACTCCAGAGGGTTCGTGCACGTCCGTTTGCTTGAACGCCATATGCGGAAGTTCTCAACTGGGTTGGGGGAAAAATACACTCGCTGCTTTATGGGTCAAAATGACACACTGCACTATTTTTGTGTGCCAGTAGAAGTCCCCCTTAACAATAATTTTGTTGATTGATTCTAAGGTGAGTATTTCCCTATATCTTGCTATAATCGGCTGTAAAACCACATTTTAAAGCAATTTTTCCACAGGGGGCATACCCCCGGGCCGATGTTTTAGTTTGTCACCTTTTTCACTCTTGATGAGTTTGCACCCCTGATGCAGCTCCGACGCCTAGGCACGAGGACAACGCCATTCTGTTCTGTGCTGCTCTTCTGCCGAGACCAGTGAATAACAAGACACAGATCACAAAGGTTAAAAGGTACCATATTTTATTTTGCTAATAGAGTGACCATTCGTTTTGGGTTTCACCTCACCTAAGCATCGAATCAGGCCTGGAGTGGGGGTTTACTGTTTGCTAGGACATTAGGTCTGCCGGCGTATGTGTGTATGTGTGTGCGGAGACATAGTAAAAGCATAGTGTAAAGAGGTACATTGATTCAAAGGTATTGTATTTGTAATTTGAATGTTAAATTATACTAAATGTGCTTTATATATAATCTACCTGAGTTGTGAGTAAATCATTTGAGTTGTATTTAAAGAAATACATAAGACTAAGTTAAATGGGTTGTGGTACCTTTACTGAGATTTCTACCATACAGCAATCGTTTTATAGGCACTTATACATTGGCGGCAGCTAAAGGATGAACGAAAGAGCGGAACCACCAAGCTGCTGCCGCTCGACCAAGCCACAAACACACTAGACTCACTCAACATTATCATCTGCACCGGTCCTTGTCTGAGGGGGTAGGGGGTTTAGGTGCTAAAAATTTGATACATTAGACTAAGATGAGAATATTTTGAGTTCATACAGTGATCGAAAAGAGGCACTAAAGTTAAGAAAATCTGAGGATTATCTTAAAGCTTGGTGAGATCTATTTTGAGACATACACTCACCTAAAGGATTATTAGGAACACCATACTAATACTGTGTTTGACCCCCTTTCGCCTTCAGAACTGC
>JAODUG010095440.1:0-11669 GCA_027564795.1 Aphredoderus sayanus | reverse complement strand
TCCTCTTCACACCTGACAGAAACAGTATAAAAGTTAAGATATTGATTTTTGGATGATGAACATACCAAACTTAAATCCTCCCACCTGCAAATTAAAAAGGCTACATTTACCTTAAAAAATTAGAAAAATGTACCGATATCAATGCTGGTATGGAGAGACTGAACTTGGTAATATTATAGTTTACTGACAAGGTTTGTAAGATGAGAAAATGCAAACATTCTCAGGCATTGCGTTAAAATATGTTCTCAAATGATGTGGGGTCTACAGTACATGGTTACATTTTACATAAATACATAAACAAATAAATCATATTTTCTGTGAATAATGCTCAAGATGTATTGTCTTATTAGTCCACATTAGCCACAGAACCAATCACATACTGCACTAATACCTCGCTTATATGAACATTTCCCACCAGTGAACCAACTGGGCTGCAATGTAACAGCTGCTTGTATGGTATCACTACACCGAGCAATCAGGCAGCAGAATTAACATTACAAAGCAATATCGGCAGCATCCGCAAACCTAAACTACTTATATTCAGAGAATGGAATAAGAATTGTTGGTGACACCACAATGAATAGCTTTCCGTAGTTGGCAGGACTGAGTCTTTAAACTGTATGATGATATGAGTATCATGTCGCTTCACAATTATTATTCTCCATTCAGCCCCAGGTCCCATCAATTCACAGGGCATTGTTTCTGTGAATAATGAACTGATACTAAGACTGAAAGATAATGAAAAACTTCACGCGTAGCTTTTCCCACCACCTTGTCGTTATGATTTGCAATTACTATGCACAACTTGATGCTCAAGGTCTGAAGTCTTTCTTGAATGAACGCTTGGAATCTGGCTCTGGGGGTTAACAAGGGAGCTCCATATACTGTTTAGCAATTCAGCCCATGCTCGCCCCACGTGACTGTGCATGCAGCAGGCCCTGTACTTGTTTATATCTGTGGATAAAGCCTCCCGCTGGCCACAAATTAAGCATTCAGGCTCGGCCGCCTTGTTGTGCTCCAGTATGACGTGTTGGGAGTACTAAATCTGACTACGCCCAAGGTGCACCACCAGCTTCCTTCAGAGCTTCATAAGTTTCAAACCTGTCATATCCTTTGAAAATTACTTCAATGCGTATAATTGATGCTACACAAGAAGATTCAATTTGGTATCCTTTTCTTAAAGAAAAAAAAAGAAAGACCTATGTGGGATAGATTGCTTGGGAGGGCAAGAAAATTTGAGAAGCACATCTGTGACAGATTAAATATGTATGTCTGTTTGGTCTGTGGAGGCCATGTGTATTTCTTAGCATTATTGCTTATTGCTTACGCTGAGTCAGAGCAATTATCAGATAAAGGACACATTTAAATGGTAATCATATTTGTAGGCCAAATCTGAATCTAAGTGATTTCCTCTTATAAAAAATGAATGACCCATCATAATTTTGTAGGGGAGGAATGCATATAGTATAATAGATCTAATCTTAAATGGTTACAATGTAATGGATGGAGGCAGTAAATACAGTGACATCAATGGAAATTAAAGCACCATTACATGTATGGCCCATTTACATTTCTTTGCTTGCTAAGACAAGATGATTTCAAAATCAATGAAGCTGGGAACCTTGACCATAAGCACTTTCTGCAGCCACATGTAAACCTCTGTGGTCTTATTTCAAGTTTAGCCAAGTTTATTTATATGCCATTGGTCTCAAAGGGTTGCACAGGCCAACATTTCACTTGGAGGAAAGAAACTCATAACATTATTAGATATAATGATATACCAACTAAAGTGTGTTGATGTTTGATGCTACATGCGGTATAGCTTGAGATAGTGCATACATGTATGATGCCACCAGTCCAAGAAGTATGTGAAATATGATCTTGGTACAGTAAACAAAAGAGCCATGGGAGCCAATGTACTGTAGATTAGCCACAATTACACAAAATGAAACCAGTTTTATTCAGTATTCTGGCAGATTCTGTAGCAACCTTTTAATGGTCTTCATCAGAAGACCAGGAAGTAGATCATTACAGTAGTAGACGAGACATAACAAATGCATGAATTATGGCAGGATCTGCCATAGATAGAATCAAAGACATTTTTGCAATATTCTCGATAGAATAACATTCTATAATATGCGCTTCAAATGAGACAATGGAGTTCAATACAACTTCCAGATTTACTGCTGAGCGATAGCTCAGTTATCAATATTCAGAGTTGCATGAACAGATGCTAATGTGTGTCCAATAACCTGCATCATTGTTGTGTTAGAGTTAAGGAGCAGAACATTTGAGGACATCCATTGAGACCTAGACATAGAGACTGCCAATTGACTTCCAGTCACTTTCGTTGATGATGATAATGACAACAAAGCAGCTTTTGAGCCATTTTAATCCTTCTGTGTGAAAATGGTAAGCAGCTGGTATATTCAGTAATATAAAGAAGATACACTTTAATATGGTGGCCTTACTAAACACTCCAGGTGCAGTTAAGGTTTAAAAAATGGTTTACAGACAGTAAGTCACTTTCTTTAATTATTTTGCTTATCATAGCAAATAATTCTATGATAGCTCTATTTTCAGTTGTCTACGAAGTATTCAGTTGTGGTTCTTCAGTGGGAGAAACATGTTAGACTCACGTTTTAGGTCATATTAACAACAACAATAAACAGATTTGCATTAACCTTTAAGTGCAAGAATAACGTCCTTGGGGATGAAACAAGTACACAGTCCATTATTTTTGATGGTTAACAGTGATGTAAAAGCTTTGTTCATTATACATTTGAGATATTAAGCATAGGGTACAATAGTCAAGGTGGTGTAGGTGTTTTTCCCATCTACAAGGATTCGTTCTCTTCAGAGATCAGTGCATAGGACTCCACTGAATGTCGATAGCTGCAGATCAAACTTCTACTCAAAAGATCTTGAAGCTAATACCACATCTCCCAAGTGTCTTTTGATAACAAGATATTCCTTTGAACCCTAAGCAGTCTTCCTTTGTGAAATACCAAATCATTTAATCCATATGTACTGATTTGAGTTGTGTTCCATTCCTTTGGAATATTCAAACAAAAGCAGACTAGAAGAACCAGTCTGTAGACCTCTGCTATCAAGGGGAAGACTAGTGACTGCATACAAATGAAAAAGTAAATTGATCAAAGACCCCTCTCAATACCATTATATTATTGCATTTACATTTGCAGCATGAACTTCAAACAAACAAGTTTTCTGAAATAAACGTACAACGGATTTGAACTCAGAATGAAAGTATACAATGATAAATAAAGTCTACTACAGTATACAAACACATTAATTAAACCTATGTATGTCTGGGCACGTAGACGTCTTGATTGAACTTAATCTGTTTTTTTTCACCTGTTAGGGTGTGACAACCTCTTCTTTATGATTGGTTATTGTCATCAGAGATTTTCATCCAAGCCACCCAACTTCAACCTGAGAAGAGCAACCTGTACACAGGCTTAATGAGAGGCTTTAATTTAATAAAAAGCAGCACCTTCAGTGGTACAGTAGTCTCTTCAATTTAAAAAATAATATTACTTTAATAATAATATTTCTTTCTAGTGTATACACATTGTATACATTTATTTTTAATGGATTGTTTTTCTGGTTCTTAATTTTAAATTATTTTTAACTAATTATATTACTGTAACCTTTCTGACTAATATTGCCATGCACAAATGTAGTTTAACTTTTCTAGAATAATATTGCTTCTACCCACTTGGCCTTTGAACCTAAACATTTAGCCTAAGGATATAGGATTATATGATATAAATAGAATAAAATAAATTCTACCACACCACCACAGCACAGTTTGAAGCACTGCTCACAGGCTTCAAGGGGAAGGTAATTTGTGGTCTAACACTTAGACAGAAAGGCCACAAAAACAAACATAATGTTATACCCACAGGGTCACAATGTGGCTAAAGAAGTGAAAATTAAATTTTGTATCCTGCTGTGTTTGAGGTAATACAATGAGTTGGTCTATTCCATATTTCCCCCTTTGCAATTCCCTCCTTTTTGCCCTGTGTGTGCCCATATGCTGTCTGGTTTTGGAATGCACACTTAACACATAAGATAGGTGTTGGCACGATACAGTGAACTGGAAGCTCCAAGATTGTAGCTTTAAAGCTGCCTTTTAGAGCTTACATCTCATTCCACAGATGTCCAATTGGACTGACATCTGGTGTCTGGGCAGGCATTAAGCTGCACTCATTTTTTGGGAAATGATTCTTGGACAATCTTAGCCTTGCGTCAGACTGCATTGTCCCATGTCCAGAGAAGTAGTGCACAAGATTAGCTTTACATATCCTCTATTATTCAAACAACGCTCCAGTTACAGTATATAGTGCATTCAGTGTGCACCGTGAAAACACAACCCACACTATTACACCAACGTCATCCTGTTGTCTCGCAGCAGCATGGATGCATGGACACATGATCTATTCTGCAGAAGGACTAATCAGATCAAGCTAGATATTATTCCAGCATGCCAATGTCTAACAAATATTGCTGTCAGTGCCTTTTTTTCAACATGTGGAACTGTGTAATTACATCCATTTGAAGTCAGTGTGCACAGTGTTGATTTCTTTATGGATATTTCAGGAACAATTATGCAGACAAAAAAACAAATCATTCCACAATCCCCACCATCGGTAGTGGAATGACTAAACCTTTGCATTTGGTTGTGTGGCTCAATCATTTCCGAGCACTGCACTTTAGGCTGCCAGTTTACTCTGCTGCTCTATGTTAGCCATGACCTTTTGACACTGAGCTGTTTTTCAACTACAGTATACAGGATAACTGTTTGGTGGGTTGTCCTTTGGGTAGCAGAGCATTCAACATACACAGAGGACACTGAAGTGTGACAAAATACAAGACGACTGAGCTGCAGCCAAGTTACCTTTTATTGTCTATTTCAATCACTCTTGTTGTGCTGTTGGTGAGAAGGAAAATCCCAATGAGTGATGTTGATTATGAGTAGTACAGTACATATAGTATCTATACTGTATAGGTAGGGTGTGTGGACACCTAAAGCTGGATCTGGTCAGACTAGGGCAACTGAATGGCAGCACGACAGCTAGGATAACTTTGGTTTGAAGATGCAATTGTCTCAAGTTGTTTCAGGAAAACAAATATGCTAACCATAGCAAAAGTATGCCTGTGACTTGTTTTAGTTTCGGTTCTGTGACTTGGGGTTTGCCTTATGTGTCATAGCTTAGAAATAATGTTAGTAAGTAACCTAAATGGGTTAATGCTTACTTGGTACTGTAGATGTAAGAATATTCTTAGAGGATAAAATGTGCATGTAAAATATTTACTTAGATATTTATAAAAATATGTATATGATGTTGTATGGAACTTTAGGACATTATAAGCATTGTCCACATGCTTTTTTGTTTTAAATGAATCACTTACCACTTTTAGTACTTACTAGATAGTGCTAAAATGACCTAAACTGGAAAGTGACAGATTGTTGCATTAAAGAGCAAGGTAAGGGCCACATCCACTAATGTACAAGAATCCATTCAGCATTTAGCACTTACAGAGGAGAGCTACCCTGTCTTTCAGTCACACATGTTCAATAAATGGAAAGAGAAAATGAATCTGCTGATCCAAATTGATGAAAATACACTCAGACGCTGTTCCATTTTGTTTTTGATTGCTTTGCATCACATATTGCTGATTGCTTTGGAAGAGATGGGGAATCGTCTGAGAGTGACATCCCCCCACCCTCACCTATTGCACCTATAAGAAGAAGCTATTCTTTCAAAGGGCATGTTTGCCTGGGCCACTGGCAATGGCCTTGGATGGTCATTTATGTTTTGTATAGGAATGAATATTTCCTCAGTTTTTTGGTTTGTTTCTTATATCATATGATTATGACTACTGTATGTAGTATGTCCTGTCCTCCTACATTAATGTAGACACACACAGGTGTGCGGACCTATTCACTTCAACAAGTGAAGGCACTAGCACATCAGTTATTTTCTCATTTAATTAAACACTGAGTAACTGTAAGTAATAATGGCATAATGGCATATTGTTCCTATTATTAGTCCAAACATATCCATATTTAAACATTAAGTGAATTAATAAATCACTAAAAATAAGTGAGCCGTAGATAATTTAGTTTGTTGATACAGTGAATTTGAATGCAGTATACACTTTTTTAAATACATCATTGCAGAATAAATCGTCCTGCTTCAAAGAGTATTACAATATTATATTTGGTATAAATAAAAAAAATCATGGTGAAACAAATTGAAAAGTCTTTTGGTCGGTTGTCATGGCAAGTTGGTGAAATATCTATCCTCAAAGGCCACACAGGCACAGTGCACATAAAAATGGTTCCTCATTCTGACTGATAGAATAAGCTGTGATTTCCCCGGAGTTAGATGGATAGAGATGATAGCACTATCCACACATTCCACCATGTCAGCTCGCCCATTAAGGATGACCAGCTGGAACCTTTTGGACTCTTCTTCTCGAGGGTAGAGGGAGATGTTTGCATACAGGAAACACATTGAATAATGTCTATATGGTTATACTAAAAATACCATCTATGGCATTTCCATCCAAGAAAATTCAACAGATGATACCCTGGGTATTTTAAAATATATCCAGAGACATGCTGAATGTCTGGTGTGGATCATAAAAATATCATGTGATTTAGACATGGATTTGTTACAGCAAACCATAATGGTATGTTACTTACAGTTATAACATGGTACATGGTAAGTTGGATATACTGCACTTCCATAATTTAATCAGGAGGAATAATTTCTGACAGATTTTGATACTTCCCAGCATACATACTGTACTTTACAGTTGTTACAGCAGTATACATCTACATTTAGGAAGGAAACTTCTCCTCACTGGAAGAATTGCATGAAAGCTATAAAAAAGCTAAATAAATATCTGTGGAGCTTGACAGGACATGACTGCTTGGAGTAAAGAAACAAGTCATTTAATCAATAATTGTAATGGGCAGGACTGCATTATATTTAACAATACTGTGTTATGCTGCGTTGCTATGCTCATGGTGAATAACACACTTTATAATCATAATCCAACATAATAAACTTCAAGTTAATGGTGCAGATTTCCATTGTCACAATATACAACACATTGAAAATATCTAATGTTCTACAATGTAGGCTAAATTATAAGCAACATACATAGTAGTGGAATAAAATGTGGGTTCTGTTTTAAATGACTAATAGCGAATTATTCTATTATTATTATAACTACTAACACTGTAGACCTCAGACCTTCTAACAATACACAATAATCAAAGAATCATATTGCTTGTTCTGGTAATGCAGGAACACAACCAGTCATCCACCAATATAAAAGCAAAAGAGGGTTTATTGTCTGTGGATAAAAGTAGGCTACAAACTGGTACTGCTAATTACTAGTTTATTAGCTCATAATTAATAAGTACATGCTAAAGATAACTGCTGGCTGAGCTGTGTCTTGTCTCCAGACCTGTACATAATTTTATTATTCTGTCTAGTAGTAGATGACCACACTGCTGTTGTTGTAGCTTATTTGTTTAGGAGGCCATTAGCTGTCTTGTTATGTTGTGATTAAATCACCTGTCTGTAACTCCTTAGCAATGCTGTAGGCCACTAAAGCCAAAGATTCAGCTTAAGGATGCCAAGAAAAGCTATGCAGCTCCTGGTCCAAGCTGTAGTGATCTTCCACCTGGACTGCTGCAACTCTCTGCCGCCACTACACTACCAGACCCTTATATACTGCAGCACGTCAGGAATTCAACAAATCCAAGTTCTCCTATATGTAACCCCCCTCTTTGGAGACCTTCACTCGCTCCACATCACACAAACCCCATCAAGACACTGGTCTTTCAGCCCCAAACCAGAGTGCTTCCATCTTCCACCTCTGCGGGCCAACAGGCATCGCCTTCCCTTCGAGGGTCCAACCGATCAGTTCAGTCTCAATTCTTCACTGTCTGGCACTGTAATAGTGGGATGAGCTTCCTGCAGCAGCCAGGGCCGCTGAGTCACTACCCATCATCTCTAAGAGACTTATCCATGACGACACTGGGGCAGGATGGTGTAGTGCTCTGGGTGTTGCACTTCCAGACCGAAGGTGATGGGTTTGAGCCCCAAAGTTGACCTACCTATAAGCATCCTTGAGCAAGATGCCTTACCCCTTACCTGCTACTTGTAATTGTACTCCTTGTTAAGTTGCTTTGAATAAAAAGTGTCTGCTAAATGATTTATTTGTAAGTGGTACATTAAATTGGTAACTTAAAAGATAATGTAAGTTGCTTAACTGGTTTGAGCTCTGGTCTTCGTTATAGGTCCAAGAGGTGTAAGACTAAAAGACACCGTGTTTCTTTTCAGCTGCAATTGCCATGCTTAATGACAGATAACATTGTGTGTAATCCTTCATAATGTTTTGTACATTTTTTACAATTTAGTGCAATGATCATAGGCACAGTGATCATATAACCATCCCTGAATTAGCTTGTGAAATGTATTGCAAATCCGTGTAACTCTTTGTTTATGTTATGTTTATGTGAAATTGACTGCAAGACTAATTTCCCCTACGGGACAATAACATTAACTTGAACTTGAACTGACAAATGTACTGATTGTTAAATTGCTTTGGATAAATGTGTCTGATAAATGCTTTAAATGTAAAGCATTAAAGAAATGATTTGCTGGAAAGGAAAGCAGACAAAAGAGATGTCTGAGAAATCTAGCCTTATGAGCACCCTTATTTTACGAGCTCCACAATTTGTTCCGTTGTACACATCAGTCTGGAAACAGATTCACAACCATTTGGGACCCAGTCAAAGTCCAGATGGGTAGTTCAGTTCAGTTTGTGCCAATAGCAATTTAGTGCCTGTGTTCAGACAATCATTTCTACATTTACATTTACAGTATTTGACAGATGCTTTCATCCAAAGTGACTTACATGGCCTAAATAATGAAGTGCTTAATACTTAATAACAGAAAATTATTTTACTTTTTTAAAATGATTTTAATTAACCCTCCTGTCATCCTCCTTTTTCAAATCCTTTTTCAAATCTTGTAATGCCATAATATGGAACCATCTGATTGTGTGATTGTGTCATTCTCTTTTGTGTCAGTGCTGTGTGTATTTATTTCTTTATTACTTTATGTATTTGTTTGTTGTTTTGTGTGTTTTGCACATATTTTGGGGGTGCCATATTTTTCCACTTTTCCAATGTCAGAAAAGCAAGAGGAGAGATACCAGCATAGACACAAGAACAAGACTTGTATCAAAGGGATATTATGTGTCTGAGCCAAACCTCGCTAATAAGCAGTAACTACCTTTACCTCTGTTATTAATTGATTTTCGTTTGGGCTTTCCTGTTGTGCGCTTATTAGTATGAGATTCAGATCGATGTGAGAGAAATCCTGGCATGCTAAACTAATGTCTAAACCAAGCCAAATATAATGCAAGCTATAGGAAGTCATAACTAAACATTATCTTAAAATAAAACAATGTATTGACTTACCCTGTTGCGTAATGACATATTTTGTTCCTGTAGTCTCACCTGAATTGTCGATGGTGCTTAATGATTCAGACCGGTGGATTTATATTGTTAATAAACTACTCTCAAAAGCATTTTCTTGTTCTTGCTTCTGATATTTCAGAACTATTATATGAGAAATGTGCTATTATTTCCATTGAAATATCTCTCACTGTTAACATAAACACCATTAGCCTACATTCCAGGTGTAAATAGCTTACGGTACTTTACAGGGCATGCCTACCAACAGTAACTATGAATGGTGGGGCATTGGTTGTCAAATTAGACAAATAAGCAAATGTGACTTAGGTTATGCTACATTGAACATTTTGAGTATTGAAAAAAGTGGGGGGGATGTATCCCCCCGTCCGTCCATCCGCCTCTGATGTTTCAGCAGTCCTGACTGTTTCCGGAAGCTCGCACCATTGTGGTGCCAAGACAGAACATAGTCAATACTTCTGACAGCCGGCCAGCCACAGTGGTAGAATAAGGTGCTCTTGTTGGGGCCTGAAACCAGAACATTTGTTGGAGGTAGCTTGGGGCAGTTCTCTTTACAGCCTTGTAGGCCAACATCAGTGTATTGAATTGGATGTGAGCTGCAATAAGGATTCAGTGAAGTTCTTGGAAGAGAGGAGTACCTTTGGAGAACTTGGGTTGGTTGAAAACGAGGTGGGCTGTGGCATTTTGAAGAAGCTGTAAAAATCTGCTAGTCCAGTTAACAACGAGTTTCAGTAGCCCAGGCGGAAAATCAGTAGAGCTTGCCAATGATAACTGGTTGTCCAAGATGAGACTCTTGAGAGTCTGAGACTCTTTACAGTAGTGGAGGAGGACACTGTGGTGTTCTCAAGGGTGATGGACAGGTCCACTTGAGGACTATCTTTTGCCGGGAGGAGGAGTAGCTCGGGTTTGTCGAGATTAAGTTTGAGGTGATGTGTAGACATCCAGGCACTGATGTCAGCAACGCATTTAGATATCTGAGTTGAGTTGAGATATGAGTGTCAGATGAAGGGAAGGAGAGGTGGAGTTGGGTGTCATCAGCATAGCAGTGATAGGAGAATCCATTAGAAGAAATTACAGGGCTGAGAGCTCTAGTATACAATGAGAACAGTTGGGGTCCCAACACAGATGGGTGGAGGGCCACTCTGCTGAGTGGGCAGGGTATGGACACGCATCCATCCCACAGGACTTGATAGGAGCAATCTGTCAGATAGGATTCCAACCAGGAGAGAGCAGAGTGTACAGTTGCCAGCTCAGCAATTGTTGAAAGAAGGAGGAAAGCAGGTCTAAATAGATGAGAGCTGAGGAGAGAGAGGAAGCACATGCATGACACTATGTCTCCATGAGAAGAGCAATCTCTGGAGTGTGCAGCTTTGAAGCTAGACTAGTGGAGGTCCAGGAAATTATGCTTTGAGATGTAGAGGAAATGTTGGTTGGAGACTGAAGGGTTTTTGACAGGATGGAGGGATACCAGTCTATAGTTATGGAGTGCAGATGCACTAGCAGCAGGGACCAGGCCTAAGGACAGAGATGAGTTTATCACTGAGGTAAGGAATGGTAGAATGTAATGTGAGATGGCTTGGAGAAAATATGTGGAGATAGGGTCAACAAGACAGGTAGTATTCTGGTAGGATACTACTGTATGAGTGTCTAGATTTCTTCCATGGATAGGAAGGAGAAAGCATTTAGGTTGCAGGCTGATAAATTGCAGGCTGATTAACCCTCCTATTGTCCTCCGGGTAAAACCAACCCAAGTCACTACCTCTTTATGGCAGATAGAAGGCGCTAATCCAAATTCTATAGCGTACACAGACATATGATGTGCACTGCTGGCACAACAAGGTGTGAGTTTGAACCCCGAGGACAGCAGGAGGGTTAAAATGCACAAAAAAACTAACAAATACATAAATATATAATTAATAAAGAAACAAATACACACAATGACAAAAAAGAGAACCCCAAAATCATGCACAATCAGATGGCGCCATCTGATGGCATACTACAATATAATTAAGGACAACAGGAGGGTTAATTAATGCGTGGCAATTCATCCATTGATGATAGAGAACTCTGTGGAAGGCATAAATAGTTTGATGACTTGATTGATTGATTGATTGATTGA
>JAODUG010095388.1:0-11673 GCA_027564795.1 Aphredoderus sayanus | reverse complement strand
CTAGAGAGTTGGGGTCCTAGATTTGCTTGTCTGCAGTCCTGGCCTGTTGCTAAATGAGAAAGTGTAATGCATCATTAAGCACAAAATATGGCAATTAATGTCCTGTGCAATTGTGCTCAGGGGGCAATTCTATTTGATAAACTTCACAAATGGGTGTCTTCATTGCCCACATGTTAAATAAGTGTTAGTAAAGGAAATATGTTACACAGTGGTAAACACAACTGTCCCAATGTTTTTTGAGTGTGTTGGAGTCATCAGTTTTAAATTACTGTATATTAAAACAATTAAAGTCACAAGGTAAAATGTCATATTGTTGTTGTATTGTTTACAATATAGTACAGGTTGAATGGACTTTACAAATCACGTTTTTGGAATTTGGATTTGTACATCGCTCCATCTAGTATGTCTTCCCACAACATAAAAGTGTACCGACTGAACATTTCCGTCTGCTACCTGAGATTTCGGACAAGACTCTGTTTCTGAGGTAGATCCAGGAAGTCAACAAGGAAGTCCATGCGTGCCTGTGTGTCCTTAGATGTCAGGCCGTGGATGCGACCGAAGAATGTCAGTGTGTCACTGATGGTGAACTCATTGTAGAGTGCCAGATCCTATGCAACACAATAACAGATTTAATAAGGTACTCTTTGATGTTGTTACAGCACCTTCAAAACACTTGCTCATCAACTCAACATATATGTTCTGACATTTGTGCACAATGTGTATGTGTGGTTGTTGAACGCATGTGAGCCTACAAGATCTAAGAGGAGGAGTAGAGAGGATTGGAAGCTAGTCAGCAGTCAGGTGTGAGAGAGGCATGCATAAGGGGCATATATAATAACAATGATGAACATAAGTCCCTAAAATAAAATACAGTACAACCAGTTAACTCTTACAGTTTATATGATATGTTTTGTTGGCACGGGAACACAGACTTTCTCTTGGATACACACTCCCTAAAACTGGTCACTGGTCAAACTGTCACATAACAGACCTCTTGCTCTCATAATCCCTGACCACTTCCTTCTGGCTTTATTGTATTGTTGGGTAACCAACACATACTGTAGGGCAATTTCTTTGAGAAAGGAACAGCAATGAATGTTACATTGCTCCATTGGCTTCAAAGTGGAGGTCAGGACCCCTGGGGGCTTACAAGATTCATCTTTCAAACTTGTGGAACCCTTACATTACTGTATTGCATTCATGTATAAGCATATATTACAATGTCAAATAATTTTCAAGGGGATGGAATATTACAGTGATAGGTTATATATTGTTTTTCCACCTGTGGCATGTATCCAACCATCTTCCCAGGAACCTCATGACCAGGAAATGCTGGTGGTTTACCCAGCACACTGATGTGTCCCTGTGAGATCTTCAGAGTTCCCACAATGCATTTCAAGAGTGTGGTCTTTCCACATCCACTTGGGCCCAACAGACCATAACTGTAAATGAGCAAAGGAGTGTCATAAGTTTTTAATTAACTTGAAATCAAGTTATTTAACCATATATTATACTATCGGACATCACACACACTCACATAAAGTGCCACTGAACTTTGGTTAAAACCTCAACTTTATAATGGCTACACGGTGACAGAATAAAACGTTATTTTGATCGTCAGTTAATCTATAATATGTTCCTGTTTTCTGTAATGTGTTCCTGTTTTATGCACCAATGATTGTAACTTGATCAGGTTGTTTAATAGGAAATAGTTGAATTTTTTATCTAACAGTATTTTTTAAAATACCCTTTAATATACATATAGATTTACATGTTATACTTTATCTTGCATAAAGGTAGTGTGTTAATGCACTGATCTGTTTCTGTTAGCAAGTGGGCCATGAGGATAAAACAACCCATGCATGACAACTTTAAGTGATTGAGTTCTACTTACATATATTCTAAAAACCCACACTGATGCAATGTAATGGATACAGTAGGAATTTTGTACTTGCTACTAATAAACCAAAGCCTTCTTAAAAATAACATATTTTGCCAGTCACTATATGTATACTATATATGAAAAAATGCATATGAAGTGTATGGTTGGCAGCTATCTCACATACTAATTTTCTTTCAGCAATTTATTCCTTTTACAATACTGCACGTCATTGTTTCCCTGGAGCTGTTGTTTACTGCACTTAGAGCTTGACCTACAAATGTGAAGGTGGCTTTGAACATGCCCACTTAGGTTTGATGTCCCCAACCTCCACAGGGGTGCCAGAAAAGCTCCGCCAGAGGTGTGAGTTGAAGATCTCCTTCAGACATTCCCAGTTCCCAGCTCTGCCACTCTCTTCACTCGAGTGTCCCGAACATGCGACCTCAGATCAGATGATACGATTACCAAATCAATCTCTGGTACCACGTACACTTATTAGCATCCTTATGTTCGACATGGTATTTGTTATAGACAGTCCATGACTAGCACAGAAGTCTAATAACAAACACTCGGGTTCAGATCAGGGAGGTCGTTCCTCCCAATCACGCCTCTCCAGGTATCTCCATCATTGGCCACGTGCGCGTTGAAGTCTCTCAGCAGAACAATGGAGTCCCCTACTGACGCCCCATACAGGACTCCATTCAGGGTCTCCAAGAAGGCTGAAAACTCTGAACTGCTGTTCAGTGCATATGCACAGATAACTGTCACAGTTTTCCCGTCACAACCCGGAGGCGTATAGAGGCAACCCTCTCCCCCACCGGGGTAAACTCCAATGTAACAGCCCAGGGGCTTGTGAGTATCCCCACACCCGCCCGGCGCCTCACATTCTTAGCAACTCCAGAGTACAGTTCCAGAACTGTGCGTAGACTTAAGCCCTACCAGATCTAATTGGTAGCGCTCCACTTCCCGCACAAGTTCCAGTTCCTTCCCCCACAGAGAGGTGACGTTCCACGTCCCCAGCCTCTGCTGCCTGAGTCTGGTCCGTCGAGGTCCCTGACCTTCACTGCCATCCCTGACCTATGGCAGCACACCCGACCCACACGGTTCATCCCACGGGTGGTGGGCCCATAGGTTGGAGAGGGGTTGACATTGCTTCTTGGGGCTGAGCCCAACTGGGCTCAATGGCAAACCCGGCAAGCCTTCCCTCTGGGCCTGGCTGCAGACAAGGGCCTCGGGCTACCTCCCTGCCTCCCTTCCTCCATGTCTTGTTATTTTCCATGAGGGGTCTTGTGAACCATTGTTAGTCTGGCCCCTCCCCTGAGAACACGTTTCCTTTGGAGACCCTACCAGGAGCACAAGGTTCCAGACAACACAGCTCTCAGGTTCATAGGGATTAACAAACCTCTCCACCACGATAAGGTGATGGTTCCTGAGGTAAGATGTAGAATTAGAATTGGCACCTTCAATCTGGCACAAAAAAGTAGTGCCTTTGCACCCGGAGGACAGCGGGAGGGTTATACAAGTTGGTCTCTGATTTACCTCCATAACGCCACAGCTGAATCCACAGACAAATGAGGCTTTGTTTTGGTTTGGTTTGCGAAACAGGATATAAATTACCTTACACAGTAGTGTCTCAGGATACTTCATGTGTTGTATCTCACCCCACGCACATAATTTGAAAATTTGTTCATCTTACATCTGTATTAAACCTCATAAAACTGTAGAAAAACAAAGTTTATTATCTATGGATTTTTAAAATCAGATTTTTTTTTTCTTCTGATTTTTAAGAAGTTGTCTGAGTGCAGCTGGTGCTTAACTGTAATTGGCTTGTCTGCATTTGATGGGTGGGGCTTAGAGATAGGTAAATTCAAAGGTTCAAATAAAATATAACACATCTGTTCTTACATGCGTCCCTGAGGCAGGGTCAGGTTGAGGTTGCTGATGACCTTCAGCTTGCCATAGGACCGGCACACATCACGACACTGGATTGCTGATCCGTCTAGGCCAGTTGATGCTGGAATCCCTTGATCGGCATTCATATTCACCTCCTTCAGAGGTGAAAACACTTTGGTGACATTTCTTCAAGATTATACATAATTTGCAATAAATACACATAGACTAGGCTATATTAATTTCATTTATTATAAATATATATATATCCTAGCATTATTGTAGCACTAGTAGCATCATCATGCACCTATTAGCTTGAATGTGTTTTGAAAGTAAAATGCTAATATCTAATTTCCACCTTCTTCCCCTTACCCTGAATTGAGCCAACTTCATACTATTGAAACCTCTCTAATTTCCCTATACGGATTCTCTAGGCTATCAGACTTTTTCTTACTGTGTAAAGAGATTTATGATTTAGCATAGCCTACTCAAATAAAAGACTAAACACAACACTGGAGCCCCAACCCACATTCACAAACAAATATAACACTATATTAAAATATTAAAAAATATACAGGCTATATAAAAAAGTTTTTTTTAAACACATGCCTACCCGGACAGGCGATTTAGGGAAATCAATGGAATGGAGAGTAGCCAAACAGCAGCTGTAACGTGTGTCAAGTCACAGTGTGAAAGTACTCGCTAATCTGCACGTGATCTGACAATACCATTTGTGCTTGTGTAATTTTTGCGTGGATAAACAGGTTCAGCGCCAACATTGTTATTCTAGTTCTGCAGAGTATAGAATCTACCCCCGCACAAATTCCTTGATTCAGCCCAATCTTGATCTATCGGCACAATGGCCCGCCTCTTCTCAGATCAACGAAAGCTCTATAGGCCTAATCTACTTAAATATGTCTTTCTATTCTTGAAGAAAAAACACATTTTACACAGTTTCGCAGCCGTGGATCGTGACTCGAATAAATCAGCCGCCCCAATTCCTTTTGAGTGCTGATCATGAGGAATTCTTACCTTGCCTGCAAATGTGCGTCACCGGCAATTGCACCAAATAGAACGCTTGGGGTTCACCGTTCACGGGCAGCCAGGCTAGCAAACACAATTGCCGTGTTTTAACAGAACAGTCTACCGGCCAGCTGCCCTCTCTTTCACTTCTGCTTCAACTGTCAATTCAACGCGTAGACTATAGACTATGTGCACGCCGGAGTGTGTAAGCCTGCAGCTGTATACTATTGCGCGCTCCAAAGGCTACAACCGCCTGCGTCATTTTGAAGGAAATCAAATACATCTGCAACCCTTTAAACAATATTTGCGTTGAATGCAATAAAACCTATCCAGATTTCAACGCCGCTAGCATGCAACTACGGAAAGTTTCATATGATTAGGCTGCTGGCAAAAGAAAGGTCCTAAACTATATAAAAGCATGCCACCTTACCCGCTCGTCAATCTCGTCAATATTCTGGAGGTCCAGTCGTCGTATCATGACCGCCCGCCTCTATGCTTGCACGCGCGTGCACTGGCTTACCTATTGGGGCGAGGAGGCGAATAACATTGAGTGACTATGGATTTGAAATTTGTCAGAAACGCGATATAGTAAATACTAAATACATTTTCCACCGTAGACTAACAGTTTTTTTTTTTTTTTTTTTGTTTTTTTTTGCAGCTGTCAACATTGGACACAGCAACAGGGAAGGACGCTGCCTTGGGCTGGCTTCAGATACAATTTGTAATCACTTACACAAAATCAAGCCTATCAACTGGTTCGTTTTCACTGTTGAGTCTTACAATTCTTAATTGTGCTAAAACACGACGAACAGCGCAATGCCGCCATCCACTGGCCAGAGTAGCAGAAATTAAACTGGGCTGGACAGTACTGTTAGACTAATTTGCGTAGCTTGTGGTGAGCAAACATGTTAATGTTAATTTAGGGCTATATAGGCTAATTGATATTCCCTAATTATATAAATAAAATAAAGCAAAATATGTTGGCTATCGATAGCCAACATATTTAATATGGTACAATCGCCTAATGTTGGACATTGTTTTGCATTTCTGACTTTGGGAATATATTGCGATATGAAGACAATAATTTAATCTATAGCCTACCCAGAACCAGAGACAATTTGCATTGCTTAATGTGGAACAGTTTTGTCCCCAATGTGGGACAATGAAAAGTCTATATTATAAGGCCTAGATAACTTCTTAGGTAATGTCTCCCTACAATACTGCCCTGCCTCCAATAATGTACTTTGCTTCTCTGATTCTTTGCCTGCCTCTCTCTTTCGCTCTGACATTCTCTCCCTGTCTTATCTTCTTTGTCAATGTGATCTTAAATAGGCTACATTCTGTTGAATTAATCATAACATGCATATAATTAGGTGGAAGGATTTAAGAAAAAATTCTTTAACATAATATATTTAGTGTTTTGTTTATTCATTGCCATTTTCTAAATGCAAATATGTTTCCCTAACATCATCCCTGACTTTACATATGCTACTCCCTTCATCGCCTTTCTACACAAAAAATACTTTAGGATAAAAACCCGTAAATTACCATTGCATGCCTATTCATACTGTCCCACATTAGGCAAATCATACAGTCCCACTTTTCAAAACCATCTTTCCTAAAGTGGGACAATCGAAAATCTAATATAAATAACAAAAATAAAGTATATTTACATCGTATCATAATATTTCTAGATGAACAAACATATCGGAAACACATTTGCAGTACATATCCAGTTTGCAGGATTATTTGTATTTATAAGAAATGTATACCCTTAACATTAACTTTGTCTAAACTCTGTCACTGACATATCTTCACAAAGGGTGCTTGCAGTTTGAAGACTGTTTCACCTAATCAATGATTGGACATTGGAGAAGTCATGTGATTTATATTTCATGACATCATAGCTTGTGCTAAACCATAGTTTTTTTGACCTACATGTAGTGGAGCTTAAATGTCCCGCATAGGCATGCAGTGCCCTACATTTGGCGAACTCCTTCACCTATAGTAGCCTACAACATAGCCTACTATTACTATCCTACATATGGTATATCATGGTAATAGGTCTACCATCAGTAGCCCTATACCATGATATTAGTCACGGTCGATCTGAGACTGCAAATAGAGCTGGGGTATGCTTAAAATATGTTAAGAATCCATATCCGCTATTTAATACACGGAGCCTATTATTTTTAGAGTGTAGTAGTAGCCTATAAATTACCGATAGTGTTTTTTTTGTTAGATAACATTTTCCGTTTTAAATTAGGCTACAGTACAGACTGATTTACAATAAGTAGCGGCCTATTAAATGATGAATATGGCTATAGAAATATGCCTACCACTAGTTGCAGTAACAATTTTTGCTTTGTGCGTAGAATTAGCATTGGGCGTTGGTAAATCTACTTTAGGACAACAGAAACGATAGGAACGTAATAATAAACGTATCATTGAATATCCACCCATCATATACGAGAGACTAGACATATGGTCCCGGTAGGTGATCGATTCACTTGCTGCTATCCTATAGGAGGGACAGACAGCCAGTGACACGACGCCGAAACATATTCCTCGGCAGACTGCGTCTGCGCTGATCTGATAAGCATATGCTATTATGTTCAAGATGGCGGTGCAGGCAGCAGAAAAGGACGGTATAGTGAGTATTCACGTTACAAACACATCTGAGATTTATCGCGCGTAGTCGCGATAATGTAACCTGTTAATTTTGTGAAGCCTGGGCGTTGTAGCCTATGACTAATAGCGCCGTGCACAAGCCGATCAGACTAGTAAAGTAGCATTTCATCTAGGCAACGAGGACATTACATCTGTTTCGCTGAAAAGCAGACTATCCGCGGTGGCTGCATATATTCAGTGCATATCCAGTTTGCAGGATTATTTGTATTTATAAGAAATGTATACCCTTAACATTAACTTTGTCTAAACTCTGTCACTAACATATCTTCACAAAGGGTGCTTGCAGTTTGAACACTGTTTTCACGCAGTGCGTATTCATTTAACACCACGCTATGTTGGGCTCTGGGTGACGAATCTTATCTAAACGCCTTTTGACCATAGGGAGTTCCTGACTCACCTCTTCATTGTTAGCCACAATATGCCACGTTGTGCCTACCGGTACCTGTCTCCAGTGGCGGCTGGTGGAAAAAGTTTTGGAGTGATGCTATACCACAAATGTCGACTACAATAGACAAGCTGCAGCTAGTACATAACTTAACAGGAAAACAAGAGTGAGAAAGTGAGAGATTATTTTTTATTTTACTTTCAATTTATCTACCATTTTTCCTTATTGTTGTTTTTATCCATATTATTTTTGTTGTAACTCTGTCTTTAAACCTTACCTATTGTTTTTAATGTCATTGCCACCGTGGGAGTCAGAACCATGTCTGGACCATGTGTAATGTTGTTCTTACTGAGTTCCCTACATGCCCTCTAGCTTTGGCAATATGATTTCAATAACTGTCATGCTAAAGGACATTTCACACCAAGCGTAGTGTGAAAAAATACAGTTAATTATTTTTATTGCATATAGTACAACTGGAATCTCTGCAACGCGAAAATGCGACATATATTTTAGGCTAAACTAAATCAACACACAATTCTAATTAAGCATTTCTTAAAGGTTAACTGGATGAATAATAGTCTACATAATGTAGGCCTACAGGTCACGCTCTGGATACAATCTTGCGGACTGTCGCGGACAACGATGAATTTGAGGCTGAACATGACACGCTATATGACGAATTTTGCGAATACAAGTATTTTTATTCGTTTGTGCACACTAAAGAAAAATATGTGCCTGAACCTTTCAAGAGCAATAACAATTTTAAAGCATGTTAAGCATATGAGTGATTGGGCCATTTCCAAAGCGCAAAAAAACATTAAATAAACCGCAGTAAAGCTTATAATAATGAAGCACAAATGTTTCTTTTGTTTGCACAAACGTGCACAGATGATGCACAAATGAATGCGATAAGTTAAAATGTATTTTAACATTACTGTGGTGCTGACGGCGTCACCGTGAAGATGTTTAATTTCTCTATATTGGTTTGTGCCCACACTTATTTTGCGTGCACAAGCTTTCACAAAAGAACAAACGAATAAATACACTTTAATTCAGATATTTATCATATGGGGTGCCAACTAGAGTTAAGTATGTAGGCCTACCTCTGTGTTTATGTATGGCTACGTTACCGGTTATTAAAAGCAATATTTCTGCTATTTGCGTTAATAGCAGATTTCTGTTAAAACACAAGGTGTTTATTCTGAGAAGTGGACCTATTGCAGTCAAAACTGCCTGCAGGTCTATTTATATAATGATGTGTGTTGCCTTGTCCTGTAGACAACATAGCAGTTTGCGTCCATACTGTAGGCCTACCTGGACTTATTGTCCATATTGTCATTATTCCTTCTTTGTTTCATAAAATACGGTAGGTCTGTTTGGCTGGCCGTGTTTGAGCTCTCTGGGTCTCTAGCGCTCAACCTGACCTCATAGAAATACGTGCTAGCGCTATAGGCTACTGTTGTTATGATGCATGCGGCCGCGCGTTTCATCAGCGTAAATGAAATTAATCTACACTGCTGGCCGTTTCAATTTACATGCAAGCCTATCGTTACAATTAAAATGTTGCTTAGGGGTAATTTTTTTCACAGGACATTTTGACCGGAGAGTTTAACATTTGTCGGACTTTGTCAGAAATTTCCGGTTAAAGTCCGGCATTTTCCAGATAACGGAAACACTGGTCGCTGTGTAAGAACGTGATAGTTTACAGTGATAGTCAAACAGGGGCTCTGGGATAACTGATTACTGACAGGAGTTGGTAGGCTACTTCATTCGGTGGCACTCAATAACGACAGCCTAAGCAGATCCTTAGCAAGCAGTAAAGATATTCACACTCCAACATGCACCGGTTTGAACATGCACCGGTTTGTAGTAGGCAGTAGCCTGGAGAGTTTTCTCCTCCGGATTAAGTGCATGTGTGTGTGTGTGTGTGTGTGTGTGTAAACTAGCCTATAACAAAAGAAGGCACCGCAACACACATCTCTGTCAGTCAATCAGTCTACCTACTTATTTATAGCCGACGTGAAATTCTTGTGGAAGTATGTTTACAGTAAATAAATATAGCGTAATGAAAAGGTCCATATATTCGCGTCAGACTACTATTTATATCTGAAGCGAATATTTGGACCTTTTCGTTATGCTCTTGGTGTAAAATGAGAGAGAGAGAGAGAGAGAGAGAGAGAGATCCGACCATTCCCACCATTAGAAGAGCAGCATTATTAATGACAACAGTCAGACAAACAAACTCATGTCAAACACAATGAGCAATGCACATTCAGTCACGCCTTGCCCATTACATCTGCAGTATAGTAACCCAACTGAGCCTCCAATGTCGCTGCCATGACAACAACAACTTGTTTTTAGTTCAGGCTTGCCCAAACGTTTTGTCCCAAAAAAGTGATTGCCGTCGGTATCTGCAGCTGTTTTTCACTATCTAATTAAATAATGTAGCCTGTTTAGGTAGACTTCCTTCTCCAGATATTTGTGGGGGGGTGACGCCTATGCGCCTATAATGTACTAGCCGCTACTGCCTGTCGCACTCAACAGATTATTTAGGCTACTGTTAATGTTTCCTTTATTTTCAAGAATGAAGAGGTGGACCACCTCAACATCACGCTAAACCCCAGTCTCACCTCACCTGACAAGGATGATACATCCCGTCTTCTGGTAAGAAACCTGATGTGTATTGTATGATATGTAGGGTAAACGTAGTCTACTGAGTTGATTTTTACACCCAATGAGAGTGATTGTGTCTTTTATAGACCGTGCCATTCAACGGACGCATCCGAGGCGGTATGCGGCCGGGCAAGAAGATCATTGTTATGGGCATTGTTGACCTGGAACCAGACAGGTATCTTTCACTCCAATGTCATTTGAATACTTTTCTAGGTTTTTAGGTACAGTGACAATAATAATGACTAGCTTTTATGTGCAGTTGCTGAAGAAAAGTCATGGGCTAGCCTATACTTGAAAGGTTTTAATTAAATGTTGAACGTAAAAGTACTTTAAATAGCATAATATGAACATATCCAAACCTTTAAAAAGTTTTAAAATGAAAGATTCAAAGTTATGACAAAGTACTACAAAGTAGCCTACTACGAAAAACTACAAGTATTAAAGTAGGCTACACAAATATTGGTACTTTAACATGAATAAAAGTAAGAAAGTATTGAAAGTATCAAAGTACTACAAAGTAGTAAGTCCAATAATGTATTTATTGACTCTCTGCAATCAACTGTTGGTATTATAACACAAACCCTGACAACTTATGATTAGTAATTACACAAGGTGGAATAATGCATTATAGACATTTATAGAACATCATAGTCTTTAAGTAAAGTATGAAAATGTCCATAACATTATAACATATCATAGCCAGACATAAAACATCCAGCCACATTAGCCAGCTCTGACTGGGGGATCCTGAGGCGTTCCCAGGCCAGTGTGGAGATATAATCCTTCCACCTAGTCCTGGGTCTTCCCCGAGGCCTCCTCCCAGTTGGACGTGCCTGGAACACCTCCCTAGGGAGGCGCCCAGCAGGCATCCTTAACCTGCCCAAACCACCTCAACTGGCTCCTTTCAACGTAAAGGAAATTCCACAGCACCTTAACCTTGGGCAAACCTTTTATACTGTACATTTCAGGCACTGAACAAACACTCAATTGCAAATATACAGTATATGCCATATTATGAACAGCAGCCAGAATCAGCATATCTTCTCTCTTATAATGTGTCTGTAGAAAATATTAACAGACCTCCTGAGATAATAAAATAAATCAACTGATATATTAATTTCATAAAGAGCTG
>JAODUG010095377.1:0-11676 GCA_027564795.1 Aphredoderus sayanus | reverse complement strand
AGAGAGAGATAGAGAGAGAGAGAGAGAGAGAGAGAGAGAGAGAGAGAGAGAGAGAGAGAGAGAGAGAGAGAAAGAGACACGCATTAGTCTTTTTACATACAGTATGTACTGTTGGTATAGTAGATGCATCTGTAGAGTAGGCAAAGACACACATACGGAAGGATTCACTATCTCTCGGCGAGGGTACAGTATACATGTACACAATATGTACTGTATGGTGAAAGGTAAGGTAAGTGTTTCTAATCCAATACTTATAGTCAAACTCAGCAAATATCTCCTCACAGATAGCTGTCCGCGGACCGCACCACACATCAATATTCCAGCATGGGCAATTTGTGTATAATTTGGTGGTGGAATCTTTATGTTTCAGTTTCTGATGTCTTTACCATGTGCGATCGAGCCAAGCGGCTGCAGCTGAACGCTGTCTCTGTGTCAAGGCGATGCGGCGCCATAAGACAGACCGGGCCAAACTAATAACTAATCATTTTAATATCGAGGGGAGATATGAGCGGCCCCTCCCTACATGGACTGAACCTCGTGTTTAATGAAATATGAGTTTCTGGGCAGGCCTCGGCGCCACTCGAAAGAGCTTACTTTTCTCTCATAGTTGTGTGACCGCCCCCCCCCCACCCCATCCCCACAAATTCCGTTACAAATTCCCTGGCTGAAGTAATGCCCCAGTCCATCCCTGGAGAGGTGTATTTGTTTTGATGTTGAATTCAAGCATCGCCTATTACACATTTGTTTTGATGTTGAAAGTTTGCATGCCTACAACGCACACAAGCAATACTTCTCAGGTGTGACGTTTCTTGCGTGAACACAGCTAGTAACTGCACACACTCAGCTCTCTCGTTCTTTTTTTGTACACAAACAACAACAACAACAACACACACCCATACACACACACACATCTTCACTCTTACTTGCAGGTTATGCGACAGTGAATGAGAGATATGTGAGAGGAGCCAGTGCATGTTTTACGCCTCAAACGTAAACATGACTTCTTTTCACTCTGTTTTTACCGTGCCTCTTGCCTTCATATAATGTCTCTTATTTTCTCACACACACACACACAAACAAATTATGCACCTGTGCACGCATCCCAACTGTTTTTGATCCGGCAAATAAACACTACGTCCAAAATAGAGAAATAGTATTTCATCCTCTTAGCTTATGTAAGGATTGTGAGATGTGCCAGGGATCATCTGGCATAGAAATTCATTTCTAGAGGCAAATATATATGCTAGTAAAAACAGGATGGTGAAGGAGCACATACTTCTTCATTTTGTTGTTTCTTTCTTAGTTTATTTATTCATTTATTCCTCTGCTCTCTGTAAGACTTTTCTTTCCCCAACTGTGCTGGCTTTTGAACACAGAAACACATTAGCGACAGTGTAGAGTTGAGGGAAAATCAGTTAATTTTGGCTAGGTCCCTTTAACACAAAACACAAAAATGGAAGAGACCATGCGGTTATGACAGAATAAAAAACATATGGCATCTGTTCTAGTAGAAACTTTAATGCAGGGCACTGGCACCCATCCCCTTGCTATAGCATCAACATGCTGTCACAGTTGTTCTGGCCGAGCTCTAGTGGAGTGTGTTCGCCAATGCAAATCCCCATCGTGCCCATTCTGTCCCTTTTCCCTTGCCATCCATCCATGACTGTGTTAGCATAGCATCTCCACAAGTTTGGTAGGGGACCCAGAGACTCACAGAGCAACCATAGATATTTGATAATCCTGGCCAAATATCCAGTTGGGTTAGGCAGTCATGCTGGGAGACCTTTATGATCTTCTAAGAAGACAATATATGAAGGCAAGATTTTGTAAGACGATTTTGTAAATCCTATAACCAAAGAAGGGCAGGCTAGAGGTGATGGTGACATTCCAAATGTTTGGCAGTGTGTTGATGTTGCTGTGTTGCTGACCTTTTGACCCACTGCAATTGCTGAATAGGATGGCTCCATAGGAAACAAATTGCCTCTCCGCTTGCCATTATCGCATTATAACATTGACATTGCATCAGCTGTCACCAAAGCGCCACTGCAAAACACACACACACACACACACACACACACACACACACACACACACACACACACACAAGATGCAGGCACACACAAGATGCAGGCACACACACACACATCCCCTTTCTTCTTGTTGACTAATCTCCAAACAATGCTGAGAATGTTAGCCTTGAAAATCTCCTTTGAGTAATCCCTGGAGAGGAAAGAGAAAGATGGTCAAAGCAGGGGAAGAGATGAGAAGGGGAGAGGAGTGCTGGCCAACTCCTGCTGAGGCTTGTTTGGTAGATGTGTGGTTTGTCAAAGACAGAGTTGCGTTCATTTGTAAATCTCTTTGTGCAAGCATGTGTGAGCATGCCGACTGCATGTAAATGTAATATGCGTTAGTTGTTGCTCCCACCCATTTGTGTATGTATACATGGGACACATTTCTGTTTTGTATGCCTGCAAGCCTTTAAGTTAGAATAGCACATGAGTTATTCTATTATTTATCCATTATTTGGAAGTCCTCATTATCTGAACATCCTGCTCAGTGCTGTGTAATCTTTGTTAATCCATCCATCCATTCTCAACCGGTTATCCGAGGTCGGGTCGCGGGGGCAGCAGCTCCAGGAGGGAACCCCAAACTTCCCTTTCCTGAGCCACATTAGCCAGCTCTGACTGGGGGATTCCGAGGCGTTCTCAGGCCAGCGTGGAAATATAATCTCTCCACCTCGTCCTGGGTCTTCCCCGAGGCCTCCTCCCAGCTGGACGTGCCTGGAACACCTCCCTAGGGAGGCACCCTGGGGGCATCCTTAACAGACGCTCAAACCACCTCAACGTGAAGGAGCAATGGCTCTACTCTGAGTTCCTCTCGGATAGCTGAGCTTCTCACCCTATCTCTAAGGGAGATGCTAGCCACCCTCCCGTGTACCCGTGATCTTGTTATTTTGGTCATGCCCCAGCCTTCATGATCATAGGTGAGGGTAAGAACGAAAATTGCCTGGTAGATCGAAAGCTTTGCCTTCCGGCTCAGCTCTCGTTTCGCCACAACGGTGCGGTAAAGCGATTGCAATACCGCTCCTGCTGCTCCGATTCTCTGACCAATCTCTCGCTCCAATGTACCCTCACTAGCAAACAAAACCCAGAGGTACTTGAACTCCTTCACTTGGGGTAAGGACTCATTTCCTACCTGGAGTAGGCACTCCATCATTTTCCTGCTGAGAACCATGGCCTCAGATTTAGAGGTGCAAATCTTCATCCCAGCCGCTTCACACTCGAATGTGAACCGATCCAGTGAGTGCTGAAGGTCACGGACCGATGATGCCATCAAGACCACATCATCTGCAAAGAGAGGCGATGAGAACCGCAATCCCTCCCCACCACGACTACGCCTCACTATCCTGTCCATGAATACCACAAACAGGATTGGTGACAAAGAGCAGCCCTGGCGGAGACCAACACACACCTGGAACGAGACTGATGTACTGCCGAGAATCCGAACACAGCTCTCGCTTTGGGCGTACAGTGATAGGATAGCCCTAAGAAGGGAACCCCTCACACCATACTCCCTCAGCACCTCCCACAGTGTCTTACTGGGTACTCTGTCATACTTCTTCTCTAGATCCACACAACACACGTAGACCGGATGGGCATACTCCCAAGCCCCCTCCAGGATTCTTGCAAGAATAAAGAGCTGGTCCGTTGTTCCACAACCATGACAAAAACCGTATTGTTCCTCTTCGATCTGAGGTTTGACCATCGGCCGAAACCTCCTTTCCAGCACCTTGGAGTAGACTTTACCAGGGAGGCTGAGAAGTGTGATACCCCTATAATTGGCACACATTCTCTTGTCCCCCTTTTTGAATAGGGGAACCACCACCC
Organism: Aphredoderus sayanus; assembly: GCA_027564795.1. Lineage (NCBI taxonomy): Eukaryota > Metazoa > Chordata > Actinopteri > Percopsiformes > Aphredoderidae > Aphredoderus > Aphredoderus sayanus. The sequence goes on along the minus strand of JAODUG010095377.1, from coordinate 7,789 downwards.
CGGTCTGCCACTCCTTCGGCACTCTCCCAGACTTCCACGCAATGGTAAAGAGGCGTGCCATCAACGGCATCCCCTCCACACCCAGAGCTTTCAGCATTTCCGGACGGATCACTTCGTTGTATCCTGTGTATAATATGCCGAATTAGTCTTAGTGAAATCCCAACAAGATTAGATTTCTCTTTATATCAATAAATTAAACAGTGGGTTTATCTGATATAGCAGGTTTCACTCAGTGCTTAAAATATAAGCAATTAGAGTCATCTACTTTGGGACAGATTTTGAAGGACGCAATAAATATTGTGAGATGCATATTTTATCACACCATTGATCCACAGCTGTGCCTAACCTAGAAGAGAAGAGAAGAGAAGAGAAGAGAAGAGAAGAGAAGAGAAGAGAAGAGAAGAGAAGAGAAGAGAAGAGTAGATAGGCCTACAACACCACCAGAGGGTTACACCTACAGTAAGGTCTCAGGTGCACCCCCCTCCGCTATCCCCGCACAGTTCTTGTCCTTTCTTTTCAGCTTGTTGCTGCCCCACCCTGCAGCCTCTGATAGCTTGATGGAGGGCCTGTCCTGGGACAACAGCCTGGTTGTTGACAAGGACACAAACCCCCAGCAGCCAATTTCCACAGGGAACACTGAGCTGGCATGTCAGGAGTTATGTTCCTCTGCTCATATCTCTGGTTGTCTGCGTATGTTGTTTTCAAGTGCTCTCCGAGTTCCCTCTTGGACACTTGGAGTTCTCCTCTCATTTCATTTGTGAAGAGTCCCTTCACAAATCTGAACTGAAGTTATCTGCTCTCCGCTGCCTTGCCAGGCATTCTTTGTGTCTGTTTGCAGAGAGATTGATTCCCATGATCCCTCTCCTCTGTCGAAGCATTCATCCATTGCTTCCTCGTGTATTTTCTCTCTTTGAGGTTGTTGTTTTTGGTTTTCCTTGGATCTTGTTGCAAAATGTATGGTCCATGGTTGTATATCAGGTCACCGATTCTCACCGATACAGGATCGTGCTCAGATCTGCATTGACCATTTCCTGGCCTTTTATCCGGCTGGACTTTGACCACCTGGGGCCTGTATCCTTGGTTCTTATTCTCCTTTGCATGCTGTGTCTAGTTGGGTTCTAGTTTAAAAGATGTTGTCTGAGGAGAGGAGAGGAGAGGAGAGGAGAGGAGAGGAGAGGAGAGGAGAGGAGAGGAGAGGAGAGGAGAGAAGAGAAGAGAAGAGAAGAGAAGAGAAGAGAAGAGAAGAGAAGAGAAGAGAAGAGAACGGAATAAGAAATCTCATTAATAAAAGAAACAATAAAACAATAAAAGAACATCACGGAAACTACTAAAAGCCCTACTAATCCAAGACATTAAAGGTAACTATATGATATTTTAAACATGAATATATCAAAAAACAACACATTTCTATTTAAAGATAGTGGAGTAATTGCATCCTGAGCAGAGAATGTCATTACACGTGTGTCTTGTAATCCAAGCTGCTCATGCATATTAGTGTATGTGTGTATGTGTGTTGCCAAGAAAGCATTTGTTTTGGTCTGAGATGCTGGCGCTCTAGTATGACATCTAGTGTCCAAACATAATATATAACCACTTTAATGGTTTCTCAAAATAGCAAAAAGCTAAATATTGTAAATTTGATCTGTATGGGCTAGAAAAGCCTACAAAAACAGACTTTCAATATCAGGTTGATTTGAAACAATGTTTATTAATGTATAATTTGGTGGTTCAATATTTCACTGCTCAGACACACCTTTGATGATGCAAGAAATATACCTTGAAAGCACTTGCATTGCCCAAACTATTATTTAAATATGCAAATTGATAATCAGTGTTCAAAGCTGGCAGGAATGCAGAATGGAGCGAACACTCATGTAATGTGTTGTCACAGGGGGAAAGGAATATACAGAGGCCAGACTCAGGCTGGTACAGTGTATTTCAGTGTGGCTCAGCATTTAACCGCAGTGTGAACTCAGGTAGACAGAAAGCCAATAGGCAATAAGGCACCAGCAGCACCCCCGAGCGAGGCTGAAAGATGTACTTGCTGTCACCTTGACAGATGAATGACGCCCTTCCTTGTTATCCCATTTACTGTCTATCCTTCTGTAATCTTTTGCTTTCATTTTACCCCTCACATTTTAAAGGTACACTCTGCCATTTGGGTCTGGAATTACCCTTGTAGTTGAAACCAATGTTAGAAAATGCTGTTTTGGTTTCAACAGCGAGCTGTGGAGGACATTTGGGGTTTTGCGGGTGTGTTAAAACATAATTGAAGAGTCTTCCTTTAAACACACACTGTTTATCTGTACCTGGCTGGTTCATATTAGGTCATTTTCTGCTCTCTCCTTCTTCACAGCTCTTAAAGCTTTTGTCTCTCGCTCTTTTGCCCCCCTCTCTCTCTATACTACTCTTCTATATATTTCTATCCTGCTACATTGCCCTCTTATCATAAAAGAAGGGGTCCCCATGTCCCCGGCCACTGTCAAGCAGACAGAAGGGGTTGTCTACTTAAGATTGTCACACACACATACGTGCACACACGTGCGTACGCACACACACACACACACATGCATACGCACACACACACACACACACACATTAAGACCTGAGCTTTCCCTCAAAGAACCCCAGACCTGTAAGATAAGAAGCTTGGAGAGAAATCCAAGAGATCACCCCCCCTCCCTCTCTCTCTCTCTCTCTCTCTCTCTCACTCTCTCTCTCTCTGCCAGTGCTCCTCTGTAGTCTCTGCAGTGCAGTGCAAACATGCAGAGTAATTAGAGAGTCTGGGCTGTCAGAGGCAGGGGGACAGGACGTGTGTGGGACACCAGATGAGGCAGAAGAGCGGTGATGTCAATCAAACCATGAGTTCAACTCTGTTTGAGCCGCATGAGGCTATACCTGGAGGACTAGAGGTGAAACACTGTGTCTCTCGTTATGTGTTGTCATTAATGTTTCCCTCCTTGAAGGGGGGGCATTAAGGGGCTAATGAATCATCCAACCATCTGCCTGCCCTTCACAAACTACTGTATATCTAAGTCCAAGTTAGATAGTGTGCTAATGTTTACAATGTTTCCAAATATGCATTATTTGGAGGGCTGTGCTACAGGAAGCAATAATTTATGAAAGTTTGGCCGAACACAATATGAAACTTCAATAATGCGGCAGTACATTTTCTTTTGCTGAAACAAATGAATAAAATCATTAGACTGAGATGAGTTTCTCATGAAACGTTCTCTTGTCGAAAACCCGCAACACATTTGTAAAATAATGCATCAATAATCAAAATGTTGTGTTTTTTATGAGTCAGCATGCAGCAATACCAAAGGTACTGGTACATTTTAAGGCCACAGGTATTATGGTGAGAAATGTCTAATCCCTAGTGTAGTTATAGGAAAACAGAACTGTCAAGTTAATTGTCCCTCCAGCTCCAGGGCCAACTGCTTGTGATCTGTTGTGCTTGGCTGTGCTTTGCTTCATGATGCAGGTTCTGGATGGCTGTTGAACTGAAACCACCTGAGCCCAGTGTTCCCGGTCTTGTAAAGTCAGGCTGTTCCAAATTGATGAGTATTTGTAATTAAAATAACGTTGACACTGCATTTTGAGCAGTGTATAGACACCGCCCTCTTGTGGAAACAAGTTGCTGTGCATGCTGATAAGCAGTATTCACACTGTGCATCACTTCTGAGGTTTGAAGCTTTAGATGGCTGGGATGGTTGATTCTATGATCCAGATGGAGGGCAGTATTGAGTAATGCTCTTTTACTATAAAAGAGCATTACTCAATACATTGTGACAGAAATGCCTGTGAGCAGCACAGTTCATTTCCCAAAGGTTCCAGCTGTGGATGTGGTACTCTGTCTCCCAGATATCAGAAGATAGTAGAACTGCTGGAATACCGCCTATTCCACAAACCACACACTGCACAGAGTGTTTCTTCAGTTCAGTGAAAATATTTCAGTCTCTTTATGTTGCTAAAGAATCATTTAAAAAAACAAAAGTCCCCTGTGTAGTTTCAATAACATTCCAGCAGATGGAGACACATAAAAGTAATGTTTAACCCTCCTGTTGTTCTCAGGTTTCAAATGCACTACAGTATTATGCCAGCAGATGGCGCCACCTGATTGTGTCTGATTATGTAGTTCTGTTTATTTTTAGTGCTGTGTGTATTTATTTATTTTGTTATGAATTTATTTATGTATTTGTAGGTTTTTTCATGCCTTTTTAGCCTCCTGTTGTCCTTGGGTTTCAAACACACACTAGTTGTACCAGCACTGCACATCATATGTCTGTGTAAGCTGTAGAATTAGGTTTAGCGCCTTCTATCTGCTACAAAGAGCTAATGTGTTGGGTCAGTTTGACCTGGAGGACAACAGGAGGGGTTTAAACACTCTCAAAATTGGGATACAATATAAATACTGGGGTAAAACTCCATGCAAACATAAAATATATTCACAGATTTTAAACATTAGTTAACAGATGATAATAATTATTATCACAATCCTTTATAGTGTATGATATAGTGGCCGAATGAAATGAACGTGCTAGTGTTTATCATATGTTATAAAAATCTGAAATTAAGCTTTTGTTATCAAATTGCTATCACTAGTCCACAACAATTACCAGTTGCCGATATCTTACCTAGCCTTCTGCCGCCCAAGGGAGGGGAGGGATAGAGAGAGAGAGAGAGAGAGAGAGAGAGAGAGAGAGAGAGAGAGAGAGAGAGAGAGAGAGAGAGAGAGAGAACGCTAGTTTGTTGTGTGCATCTTTGAGAGACTGCATTATGAATTCCCATCTGTGTTAATTTGGTATATATGACAGCAAAATTTGGACAAATGGATTGTCAACCTCGAGAAAAGAGTCTGACAAACCTACAACACTCAAGGTGAGCTCATCATCAGTAAGCTATATATAGTTTAAAGCTACAGTACTGTATATAGACTTCTGTCATGTAGACTGGAATTAGCCTTAGTTTTGTTTGGGGCTCTAAAAATGGTTGTGATACATCATCCAATTGTGATTTGTGAATATTGATAGTGTGAACATTTGGGAATATAGTAATATGCTATACAGAGGTTTGGGGTCTATATAATTATATTATAGTCATAACATCATAGGGAAGTGTGTCATTGTGTGTAGCCTGTGTGTGACATTTACGTTTCTATTGGTATATATGACATTTCTTGGTTCACCTATATCTACAGTACTTCCTACCGGTGCACGCATTTTCACCTGATAGGTGTGTACAGCCACTAGCTTGCTAAGGTAGGCTACACTGACAAGAGATTGAAAAGACATGTGAAGAGTCCAGATGCAAAAACCTAAGAAAAAGGATTTCTGACAAAAACTAGCAATTAGCTTTAACATTTGTAATATTTATTACAGGTTTCTATATTTGGGTTCACTAATGTCCCTTTATTGTATTGATAAGGTTATCTGTCACTGAATTAAAAGTAATATTTAAAAAAAATTAACATTATTAAATGATTCATTTAAATCTAAATACTAAAGATTTCAGATGGACATCTGAACGATTCTGTTGTTCCTTTATGACAAATATATCTGTTTTTCTAAGATAGTCTAATTCAAAACATCCAATATCTAAGGGACCATTATAATGTCAAAGTCAAGTCAAAGTCAATGTGTTTTATTGTCATGTGTACAGCACAATATAGGGTCATCCTGGACAATGAAATTCAAATGACTGGGGCAAAGTTAGCTACTGCAGGCATTATGTAAATAAAGCACTAAGGTATTAAAAAGATTAGATAAAAGTAAAGTACAACCGTATGAATAAAAGTAAAAGTATTATGAATGTAAGAATGTGAGTAGTGGGTAGCAGAGCTTGGTTATGGTATCAGTGAAGTAATTCTATATTGATGTTTTGATATAGCATATACTTAAATAAGGCAGTATGTAGTTCAACCACTGGTCCTATGTTCTGAACCACGTCAAAGGTACATTTTTATAGCAATGCAAGCATCCATGTTCATAAACCATTACTTGCTGTTTTATAGCATATACTGAATGACCACAGCTGTCTTCTCCTTACCGGAAAGGTAAATATGAGCAAGCTAATTACTGTTATTTTACTGTAAACAGAAGCCAAGTCTGATGATGCAGGCGTATGTGACCAGCCAGTTCAGTCACATTCTCTGTCTGTCTATTTATGATACAAGATGTATTGTTATTGGTGTGGCCTTTCAGTGCAGTGTTGCATGTATGTATTATGTAGAAACACAGATCTAATTCTGTGCTTTTTATTGATAAACACTAATTTTGCACACCTGATCTTCCCAATAATCCTAATGTTGATGTTTTTGCTAAGTAATCTTGCATTTTTTCAAAAAATAAAGTTAAACTTAACATAGGAGGTGCCACTCATTTATATGTGACACATGGCCATGGGTTTGTATAGCCCTTTACAATTATGATTATGAGCAATACAAATAAACTTGACCAGACTGAAATATAGTTATTTTGTTGGAATTCTTATCTGTTATTCATTGTGTCATTAATTAATGTAATTTTTGTGTGGCCTCAATCTGCAGTCCCTGATATGCATGATATATTTCCTTTTAAATCCTGGTGACCTTGGAACCCAATGTTGTCATGGTAGCCTGCTCAGCTCTGAGATGACTGCCTGTCACTCCGCCCAGCACAGCTCAGAGTGATGAAGACCTGTGGCACTTTTCTCATCCACTTCCTGGGACTCCTCTGCAGGACCATGGTGTGTGATGTGACGATTGCTTTATCAAAGAAAACACAGCAGAAGAACAACAGCGTCAATAAACCTCAAGGTTATCTCTTAGTGAGAGCTAAAAAAAGCGTGTGTGTGTGCGCGTGTGCATGTGTAGTGCATATCAGGGCGGACAGTAAAGGATACGGTGGAAGAATGGAACTTGTACAGGAACAACTGTCTACTTCAAATGAATACAAACCCCACACTAACAGGTATACTGTACACACACACAATGCAGTACACAAACTGAACTAGAAGTCTGTCTAATCCCATCGGCCTTGTCCTCCCCCAGGGGTGTTTTGTGGCCGTATGTTTGACATGTATGCCTGCTGGCCCGATGGAAAGGCCAACTCAACAGTCAAGGTGCCTTGCCCCTGGTACCTGCCATGGTACGACCAAGGTACTGACACATGCAGAGCACAGTATATGTAGGATGGGGAAAATAACACTTGATTTATATATTGGTCTGTTAGTTGTTAAAAGTCCACTTAGTTCATTGTTTATTAGTCTCTGTAGAGACATTTGTCTTTTACCTGCAGAGTTTTAGTTTTTCCACATAAACAGTATGTAAGAAATACACACATAGAGTAATTTAAAATACATTATAATATCACAGTAAAGATATCCTCACCTGGTATATAGCATCATATATTAAGCTTCTCCAGGTATTCACAAGTAAAGTAAAACAATATACTAAAAGCAAAAACAATAACTACAACAGCAGCATCAACTGAGAGCAATTAACTCACTTCCTGCTGTTAATTAACTTGGTCCACAGTGGTCCCAGCACAATTTACATTAGATTTAGTTACAGCATACAATACATCCATCCATATATCCATCCATCAACCGCTTATCCGAGGTCGGGTAGCGGGGGCAGTAGCTCCAGCAAGGAACCCTAAACTTCCCTTTCCCGAGCCACATTAGCCAGCTCTGACTGGGGGATTCCGAGGCGTTCTCAGGCCAGCGTGGAAATATAATCTCTCCACCTCGTCCTGGGTCTTCCCCGAGGCCTCCTCCCAGCTGGACGTGCCTGGAACACCTCCCTAGG
>JAODUG010095366.1:0-11677 GCA_027564795.1 Aphredoderus sayanus | reverse complement strand
TTAAAGGACATCACACTTTTAGCCACTCCCACTGGTCGCTGAATAGTCCACCATCCAGTGGTTGTGACTGTGGCTGTGCAGGATTTCCAGACTATAATCTCAAAATTCATGAGCAATAGATTTGATTTATATTCAAGTATGCAGATCATCCTGTAATATAGAGTAAACTTTTATTGAGAAAATAAATAAAAATTCAAAACCATCCTGAACTCAAAAACAACCTCATCCTCTCCCAACCCACAATGCCCTATGGCCCAACAATAATAATAATAAAGAGACTGACCATGGGACTTGCAGTCACTGACAGTATAAAGTATAGAACAAATTTTAAAACGGTGTGGTGACAGATTAAAAAAGCAGAGAATATTTCTGGATATACTGATTAAAAGCTACGCACCCAGGTCTGAATGGGGAACTAGACTTTACTCCTTTTCTGTAATTGCCTTTGCTATGCAGTAGCATTGTATTTACATATCACATAGCACACTACATGACTAGTTTCAGTTTAAAATGCTTATATTGTCTTGATTATGGATGTCTCTGAGAGTCAGGTTTCTAGGTCCCTAACTGTTTATCGACATAACATCCTCATCCTCATCCTCATCCTCCTCATCATCATCATCCTCATCGGCAATCTTATAGTTGGAAACAAGATCTAATAAATAACACGTGTGTGTATTGCGTACGTATTAAATTATATTGTTGTGAAGTGCATGTGTTCTTGAGTCTGTGTGTGTGTGTGTGTGTGGGAAGGGGCGCAGGTGAAGGGTAAGCTGACAGAGATGGACCGTCCCACTTACCTGATTCGATGCTTCCACCGTTAATGATTATTCACATCCGGGGGCCACACACACACACACACACACACACACACACACAACCATTTGCACACAAAGAATTGGAATCTCCCATTAATAACATGGCAAATTATAGAACCCCGACAAGGCTGGGCACACATGTGCAGATGTGCAGACACACACACACACACACACACACACACACACACAACCACCCACATGCGCGTGCCCGCGTAGTCATACCTCATACATAAATGAAAGCGAGGAAGGTGGTAGAGAGAGGTCGAGAAATACAGAGAATAACAGAGGAAAGCAAACTGAAGGGAAGCTGAGGAGAAGGAAAGGAGAGTTTCATTGCTGGCACCATGGGGTCTAAAGGTGCCCATCATATCAACCAGGAGGGAGAGTGAATACACAGCCAGTTTGACTTCTCAACCTGTCTTCGACATGTATGGATAGATACGATACATATACTGTATATGACAGATAGATTGATATAATGAGAAATTACTTCCTTCGGGACTCCAAAACAAAAGCAACATGCTTCTCAGGATAGCTTGGGTGTAATTTCCTACACATTTATCTGCACGTTTACATCACATTTACATTTACAGCATTTGGCAGATACTTACACCACGTAATAAACCACATAAAACACAATAAGTAAAGGCCTAACTACGGTAATGAAGTGCTTAGTACGTATGTCTATTTTTGTTTTAAATATAGAAGTAAGTAGTAAGAGCAAGAGGTAAGTGAGTAAACAAGGGATTCAAAGTTGGCACTAACAGGTGGCGAGGTCGGTGGAAGAGATGCGTCTCGAGTCTCTTACATTAATTCTGCAGCCTGAGTGAAATCAAATATGATACAAACATGGGAGCTACAAGTCATGAACCACATGTGCTGTAAGTCACGTGTCTGCTTAATTGAGCTGATTGCCTAATTATCTTGTACACAGACGGTCAGTCAATTCCTTATGTTCAATAAATGGTCTAACACTGCCCTCTAGAGGGTCAAAAATACCGTACACTTACACTGTCACTACAATGTGAATAAAGGTCGAATTTTGCATAATCAACAGCAAGCTTATAGACTATAATTTGTACTTATGGTACAGTATATATTAGCGTAAATAGCAACACTTAGTTATAGCTCTTCTCAGTCAAATTAATTACCATAAATAAGTATTACAGTTATGTACAAGATCAAAGCACACATAATGTATATTCCAGTACATCAGTGTGTGTGTGTGTGTGTGCGTGCGTGTCAGCTGTAGTGCGTGACTGTTAACCTTACAGGGAGAAGCCCCTCCCACCTCCTGTCCTCCGCTCCTTGTTTCATGTCACTGTTTCGCTCCTCATCCCTCGCTTGGCTTTGATCCACTTCCAATCGCCGTTTTCTTTTCATCCCCGGTGACACTCTGTCATTCTACTGTTATTACTTTCTGTTTGTTTTACAGGTCCATCCCCCCCCACCCCCCATTTTATCTCTGCCACACGCACACACACATGCACACACACACACACACACACACACACACCCACGCACACACACACACACACACACCCGCACACACGCATCCACACACATCTTTCTCGCTACAGTAGCTGTTTGTCACCTACAGTACACGCCCATCAAACCATTCACCAGCCCCTGCTATCTCTTCTCCTCCTTTCCTTCCTTCCATCCTTCCTATCCAGCATCCGTCCTGCGTTGACGCTCTTTCAAATTCTATATTTTCAAAGTCAGCCTATAGGACCGTCACACACACACACACACACACACACACACACACACACACACACACTAAAGATATTGCTTCCATTGCCCTCTCTCTCTCACACAGTAGGGGACCAGGTGTTGGCACTAGAAGTTGCTTTAATTGTGTGTTTGAAAGAGATGAGAGGGGAGTTTGGGCCTGTGTGCGTGTGTGCGTGTGTGTCTGTTTTATATAGCAGATAATTGGAGAAGCACACCTGGACACAACTCACCTCTCAACCCTGTTCCTCCACCCTTCAAACAGCACTACTCACTCTGACTGGCTGTGTGTGTGTGTGTGTGTGTGCGTGCGTGTGTGTGTTTGTGTGCATACACTGCCCAGCTTAAGAGTGTGTGTGTGTGTGTGTGAGTACATGCATGCCTCTACTAATATTCGTTGATTGGCCAGTAAGTGTCTACATGGAAGTGTTAAGTGTCTCAGAATTCTGTTAGTGTTTTACTATGTGTGTGCATGTGTTTTGTGTGTGTGTGTGTGTGGGATAGATGTTGTGAAAGCAGCTATTGAGCTGTGCTATAAAAGATTCAGGGCTGACCAAAGACCTCGTCCAACCAAAAAGGCTTTCAACTTTTCTAGTTCGTCAGATTGTGTTTTTCTGTCTAACCTTTGTTTGACAAAGACAACACCTCAGAAACTCTTTGAACACAGCATCCTGTGTGGACACTGCAAATCGTCAGTTGCAAAACATTTTAGCAATTTTCATGCGGCCAATAATATATTTCTTTTATATGCATTCCCCACTTCTCACAACTTCATAAACTTTGTATAAGAGGAGGATTTATTCTCAGATGTAATGTTTCACAGTAGATGACGCATGTGTGCAGCGGTTTTGCGAAAGGGAGGGAGTTTGCTTTGTTCACAAATATGGAACAAAATACATTATTTAGTCATAGTGGAATGCGATGAATCATATCTGAAAATGTTCATACTGATGACATCATTTGGACGCGAATGTCCAACTTTCATCAAAACTAATAAATTAATCTTCCTATTTCGTCACAAAGCTGCCATCACTCACCCAGTTGCATTGTGGGTTTTAATGTAACTTGACAAAGCGTGTACTGTGCGATTGTAATCAAGCCAGCTTGGCACACTGTTGTTGGCTGTAAAAATCACGCAGTATTTCTACAGAAGAATTAATATTTCATAATAGCAAAACCCTAGAGGCAATGTTTAGCTAACGCAATAAAGAGCATTATCTATCAAGACTGGTATGGACGTGTTTCCCGCACAACTAGTTGCAGTTTCTCAAACCGGGACTATTTTACTGCAAAATATTGACATGAAAACCAAACATGTCAACTCAGGACAAGTGTGTGAAGGTACAGTTTACCATCATTTGTTGAAAGATCAACTTTACTGGAGGATTTCCAACCTCAGACACTGAGTATTGAAACTATTAAATTAAATAAATCTTTGCAAAAACCCCTGGAGTAGCTGTGCTTCCTCTAGTTGGCCAATGAAGAATCTTAATGATCCGCTTTAGTCTGGTTGGATCTACTGGCTAATTAACTGGCTTTTAATGGATTACTACATTGCTTCAACAGCACTCTATTAACCCCAATGGGAATACACTAAAGAGAGGGCAGTACTGCTTGTGTGGGTTTATATAACTGGGTGTGTATACATTTGCTCACGCACGGTACATAACAAGCTTGTCAAACTATAGTGGCGCTCAATCCAAATAATGTTGTTGATAAATTCAATTTTAGTATTACACAATTAACATCAGAAGAGTCTGATCACCCCTAAATCTCAAATAGTAAGAGATTAGTGGTATTAAACTAACGATTATTTCATTTCATTAATCAGCTATATGCCAATTCACTTTTAACCTTAAAAAATAAATACAATTATATGGATCCTTTCCCCATGTCTGCTAAGTTTACAGAATTACAATGCTTATTTTGATATACAGTACATTTAGTATTTAGCATTCAATTCAAGAAAACTCAAGAGGCTGTGAGCCAAAGACAGGTATTGTTGTCGCGACAAAGTGAAAACCACATCAGACTCAATATCAATCCAACTCAAGATGATGAATATAAAATTAGGATTTCATTCTTTTTTGCCCAGTGCTATACCAATCTTAAATCAATGTTTGTGATCAGTAGGAATGGAATCACTGTAGTATGGATTTTCTGTAGCTCCAGTGTGTGTTCAAAACCCAGCAGCTTGTAATCTCAGAGGACATGTAAAAGCACCCAGTACAAGACTTAAACCTGAGTTACACCTGATGAACCTAATTCAGCTGGATGAGTGAATTATGTACTGTCACCCTTTATGTTGAGACTAACTCCTTCCCTTGGCATCAATACTTCCTAAATGGCAGATGCTAAGCACCCCCACATACACATTTTCCTAACATCAGCCTTTTTAGCACTTCCGCTGGTCTACTGGGAGTGAGTGTATGTCAATATGTAGAGCAATATCGCACTCCCATATCCTTGATACAGTAGGCGGGCTTTGCCCTCCAATACACCCTTGGGGGGTGGGGAGAAGGGTGGGGGGGGGTCTTTAAAAGTGTGTTATGCTTCTCAATCTGTTTTTCCACCCATGGTGTTTTCCAGCCCTGTAATTCCACAGGGTGCCTCAGCCTCTGCCTAATTACCTTGTAGCTGGGGAACCTGTAATGAAACAGTTTCCTCATTCACAGGGTCAATACGCTTGCTTAGCTTTATGAAGCTGAAATGCCCCTTTATCCCTGGCCTATACCTGCCTGAATATCTCCCTGTCATTCCAACTTTCCTTTAATTAGCGTGCTATATGTGTGCACAAGTGTGTGTATGTGTGTGAGTGTGTGTGTGAGAGAGACAGAGAGAGAGAGAGAGAGACAGAGAGAGGGAGAGAGAGAGAGAGAGAGAGAGAGAGAGAGAGAGAGAGGGTGTGAGAAAAACAGAGGAATACAATTTCTTCAAACTGCCTGTAATGGATTGATTTCAGATTTGATATATCAGTAGCAATATGTTTCTCTCCTGCATCTGCCTTTGTCTCTCCTCTTCTATCAATTTAAAAATCTAAATCTGACGGTTTGACTGTTTGTTCCGTGAGACGCGTTCTGTGCTATTCTACATCTGAACCAGAAAAATCAAGCTTTTCCAATTACAGAAGACACACAGAGAGGCCCATGAGCCTTCGGCTGTCATGAGATCCAATCCAACTGTCAAGGAATCAAAACAGATCAAATGCAGAACACAAAGCAACAATAGAAATGCCCGTTCTTGGTTAGAAAAAAAGAAACCAATTTGTTTCTTATAGCAACCTTGTAAGAACTCTCAACATCACAATTTATGTCTATTTTTTAACCTGAATTTCAATTGTCAATATTTCACCAATCTTAATAATTACAAATAATCTGAACAAATCAGAAATGTTCTTAATAACTATATTACTTTTAACATGCATCAATCAAATTACGTGTTTGTACACTAAACAAAACAAAGCAACTGTAATATTCAGACATATTGTATCTCATAGTATATGCACTGTAGAAACAATTAGCAAAGTATATGCTTTTGTACGTTAAAGTGTAATTGTTTCTCACTGTCTCAGAGGTGCCGAGCAAACGTCTAAAAAATTAAGCAGGACTAAGTAGAAAGCATTGAGTAAGTATGTGTGTGTTTGTATATTTGCGGTCAGATCATTACTGGCATGGGCTAGAAAATTGAGCATCTATACATGCCTTGATTGGCGGGTCGTTAGTCTAATGGGTGACAATCATGGTGTTAATCACCTTGGGCTAGATGAGCCCTCTAATCATAACAGAGACAGCTTGGGTGTGGTGCAAACGATCTTTTAATGTTCTACCAATCCCCACGCAAGACAGAGAGCTGGGGGGAGAGACGAGAGAGGGAGGAAACAGCAACAATCACACCTGGACTTTTTTAGCATCTGGTTCTGTTTAAAACCTCTTCCACTTCAGCCTTAATCTCTCTGTATCTTTCTCTCCTCACTGTTGTTTTGCTGCCTTTGCTCTGCCCCCAAACATCTTTCTTTTTAATGCTTTCTCTTTGCTCATCTTCAACCCCACCACTATGTTTTCTCTCTTCTCTTCGCTCTCAGTCTGGTCCCTCTCACCTCCTCCTCCACGTGAATTTTCTTCTATGCAATCTTTATGTGTGTGTGTGTGTGTGTGTGTGTGTTAAGCACAAAACATCGCTGGTATCCCAACAGGTGTCGATGGCCAGTGACAGCACTGTGGATGGTTGTACAGTGAGAGCAGATACATACACAGGAAACAAGTATTACAAAACCCATACACAATAATTGTGCATGAGCACACAAAGAATGCAGATGACAGTCCATTCTGTGGTTGTGCTTTTACACCTCCATCCATCTGTTTCAATGTTGATGACAGACAGTTGAACAAACCGCCAACTAGGTGTATATTGGGCTAGACGCAGATACTGCCATGCAACAGAGCGAATGATTGAATGACTGGGAAAAGCAACTGGGAACATTGTCTCCTATTGTGTTGTCCTCACTGGTTGCAACAACAAATAAATACAAACAAAATACAGTGACACTGTTCAGCTCCATGTATTATTCTACACCAGGTGTTTCATTTCCCCCTGGCTTTCTCACTACACCACAGACATGAGAGTTTACTTATGGGGAAAAGTGGGAAAAAACATCAACAAAAAACATTGGACTTCGATATACAATGTGATATACAGCAGAACCGCAATCAGCAACAGTAATTAGTAACTTTACAGCACCATGTTGTCAAGTGTCAAACAGATTTTCCACTGCATTCCTAATATTGTGCTATAGTGCTGATGTGGTTATGCTGCTGTACGTTATGCCGTATGACATGGACAAAGGTTACTGGTTTCAAGAGACATAACAATCTGATGTGATTTTCAGAGATGTTAGTGCACCAAAACTAATGCTTCTAATAACCTGCAAGGTGAGTGATCATATAGACATTTGTTTTATAAAGGGCTGTATATTGTATACTGTATACAAATTGTATGAAAGCAATAACTGCACGCATGTAGACAAAACACACTCTAAGCTAATATATTAAAATACAGTACATATGTCTGCTCTAAAATACATAGTCACACTTTTATGTGCTGTTATGTGATGATGACAACATAAATAATGTATTTACAGTATTAAACTGTTTTACAAACATATAGACTTATTAAAATGAAATACGTTACACCAAACTGTTTACCTATTTCATTAAATCTTCAGTGCAGACCTTCACATATGAGGGTTATTTGGTCTTCATACACACGTCTATTGAAATGTGTCCACAGTGTACAAGCAGACTTCAGCAAGGTGAAAATATGGGTTGTGTGTTCAGCGAATGTCAACCTTGGCTTTAGCTATAGAAACATCCACCAACCTTCCACACAGAACTCAGAAAATAAATCCTTTAGTATCTTCCATTTCCTCTATATTATATTACTAAATGTATCGGTAGATATTTATCCTCAACTCTAATAAAGACCTTTAATGCGTGTTTACAATAATAAAAATGTATTCTATGTGTTATGGTGCTGTTAAGTATGTGTAGGGTATGACAAGAATAATATAATTCTCAGTTAAAAGTTCCTTAATCTGCTGGTGTTCTGTTAACCCATGTTATTCCAAAATTTGTAAGGAATAATAATTTATGACAAAAAAAACCTCTCCTTGCCACCGCCCAGAGAGAGGAATTTTCTTGTGAATATCATGTTATTCTAAAATTACATAAACACTGATTATATAATGATATCTATACACAGGTCAGAAGTACTTATGTACACTCCTATCTATCTAGTTGATCTATTCCATGCATAATTCTATATGCCCATGTCTGATATCGTTTTGATGTATGTTGGAAGGTGGCTATATTTATAACTGTGACTTTAACATCTGAATATTGAAAGTTGGTTTAATCCATAGATAGTTTTATTCAAGTGAGTAACTAAGCAGACACCCCTTTAAATCACACCCCAAGAAACACCTCCAGCTCTTCCCAGGGCTGGACCTTAGCCAGGATATTATAAAGGTCACAGTGCGTGAAAAACGTTCTCTTGCTCGTTCATGCCTCTCTCTCACTTGCATCCTCTCTGTGAAAATCTGCCTGGACTTCTCGCTTCAATTGTCCAGGCTCGCTCCACCTATTGACAATGTAACTACTTCGTGTTACTATTCCAAGTGATGAGCATCATGTCCAGACCAAGGCCACAATGATTTGAGCTTGGTAACTTTGACATTAGATTTAACTTTTTTATTTTTATGTATCAGTAATAACTGTAATAGTTATCACTCTTTTACCTTTTGCCATTTTGTTGGCAAACAAAACGGCAAAACCCCTTTCAAATTCTATCATGCTCTGTTAGGAAAACAGCCATGCGGCTAAAGCTAACATAGGCTAGAAGATGGAAGCATAGGCTAGGTTAGAAGGCTAGGTCTTGAACTAGCTAACTAAGCTAAGCTAATGCTAGGCTAGGTTAGTTGTCTAGCAAACGTCAGATCCGTTCAGTGTAGACAGCTGGATGAAGACCACTTCACAATGTTCAAATGTCATTAATTTTTAAAGGTTGATGAAGTATTGAATCCTTTATTGTGCATTTTGATGTTTTATCAGAGGATCTCGTAAATATGTTGTACAGTTTATTATGTTCCTTAGCTATAGGGTATAATCATTATTATGCAACATCTACTCATCGTATAACCACTTAGTATGCATGCTATGTTTAATCGTTTTGAGGGCTTTAATAAATCTATGGTTTTATAATAAGCAGTGGCTGTTATTGTTTATGAGTAACAGAAACTTGGGTCCCTATCATCAAAGAATTCATAAATTCAGTTTTGATTGACTTTGATAATGAGCATAATATTGTATAAGTATTATTTATTAATAATCATAAAGGTAACTCAACGCCTTGTGTCTAAGGATACTAAAACGTTAGTGGTGCCCCACTTATTCATAATAAATTATGAAATATGAATTATACTTTTTCCAAATTGAATAAAATTAAGTGTAGATTCACTACACATGTAAACAATTGAGAAAAACTGTAATAAACTCATTCTCACAGAGCTGCAGCACCATTGGTTCCTTTTTTCTTATTCGATCTCTGTCCCTGTATAGCTCATAATAGAAGTTGTAAGATACTGACACTGAGCCTGCAAGCATTTATTTATTTAAGATATAATACAAGACACTATTATATGCACATGTAAGAGTCTGAATTAAGTGCAGTTGAACTTCAGTGTTATGTATAAAGTATGTCATTTGATTATTTGATTATATTTATTTTTTAATTATTTGATTTGCTTTGTAGAATGTCATTAACCAAATGTAACTTGCACATGGGGAGGCTACTGGCATATGCTCAATTAAATAATACTTAATTCCCAAAATATTCCCAGAATTCCTGACTGTTCCATCTGTGTACTGTAGGTATCTCGCCTCACCTACTCCATTGCCTTCCTTCTATTTTCACCATTATTCCCCCCAAACTCTCTCTCTCTCTTTCTCTCTGTTGTTCTCTCTCGTTTTCTTCTCTGTATTACTCCGTTTCTTGAAATGTTAAAACATTATTGGATGCCAGCATGCCTTGAGGGAAAACCTTTAAATGTCTTTGCAATTATACATCTAATGACAGCTTAACACACAGACACAGACACACACACACACACACACACACCTACACACACACACACACACACACACACACACACACTTAACTATGGGCATTGTAGAAGATACATTTACTCTGTCAGTCACTATGGCTGTTTATCTCTGTCACCTGAAGCTGTGTGTGTGTATGTGCGTGTGTGTGTGTGTGTGTGTGTGTGTGTGTGTGTGTGCATGTGTATGTGTGTTTGTGTGTGTGTGTGCATTGCATTCGTCAGCACCGTTCCCAACCTACACCTGTTTATCTGCCGTCAGATAATATTGTTTTTATGATGACACTGTGTGATTCAGACATAGTGTAGCTATGTGTGTGTGTGTGTGGGTGGGTGTGTCTGTCTGTCTGTCAGCTCCATGGAGCCACAACCTCAGCCCACACATACAGTCTCAAAGTGATGTCAAGGCGGATCACCGGTCCGACAGAGTTTTGAGATAAGCTGTTCACCTGGCACAGTGTGCAACGAGGTCAAGGAAACATGTTATCAATGTTTCTACATATCGCTGGTGTAATTGCCTGCCTCCTGTTTGTGACATATTTGCCAGGTCTCAAAATTATATCATTGAATATTGTATCCGACTAAAAGTAGAGTTGGTGACTGAAACCGCTAACCGAAAAGTAATGTTTACATTTCCTCTTGTCTGCTTGCGGGAGACGACCAAATAAACCTGCCATCACCACGGGAACACAGGAGATGGCAGAGAGAGAATAAATAGTCTCTACAGAACAACAACAGTGGCTTCTCCTGCCTAAACACCAGTGCTTTATGTGTGTATGTCAAATTCCCTTTGCGATGTGGAAAAAAATACACGCTTACTGTAAGCAACATGGAGACAAACCCACTTGGAATCACTCTGTATTACATCCTTTATCTGTTGTACCATATTCTTGTTGCTTTACGTTTTAATCTCTCCCACTGCCTCCTATCTTTCATTACATTATCTCTCTTCTCTTCTCCTCTCTTATCTTCTCTTCCACTATCTCTTTTCTACCATTTTCACTGCCCTCCTTTGAATCTGTTACTTATGGATCATGTCCCCCCCCCCCTCTCTCTCTCTCTCTCTCTCTCTCTCTTCCCTTGACCTTCTGTCTTCTCTCCATCCCTCTGTCTCTGTTTGATGAGGGGAATGAGAGGAGAGAAAGATTGCTCCCTGCTATGGAGGAGTCCAAATGTCTGGGTCACTCACACACTGAGAACCAACTGCTGTGTATGTGTGCGTGTAGGTGAGTGTGTGTGTGTGTGTGTGTAGGTGTGTGTGCATGTTATTGTGTGAAAGTCACAGTGAAGCAGTGGGGAACTGCAGTGAGTACCGGTAAGTAGAAATGTGTTTTGCTCACACAGGCACCCACACACCCTATTCACACACACACACACACGCACACACACACGCACACACACACACACACACACACACGCACACACACACACACACACACACGCACACACACACACACACACACACTCACAC
>JAODUG010095344.1:0-10141 GCA_027564795.1 Aphredoderus sayanus | reverse complement strand
GAGAATCAAGAGGCAGAAGAAGAAGAGGAGAATCATGAGGTAGATGAAGAGGGAGAGAATCAAGAGGCAGAAGAAGAAGAGGAGAATCATGAGGTAGAAGAAGAAGGGGAGAATCATGAGGTAGAAGAAGAAGGGGAGAATCATGGAGAGGAAGACAGGGAAAGAGAGGAGGAACTAGTTGATGTGGCAGAGGAGGGAAGAGATGTTGACGAGACTGAGCAGGGAGAGGAAATGCCAGAGGAGACAAAGGAGCAGGAGGAGGTGGAGCTCAACGAGAAGGAAGAGGAAGAGACCAGTCAGGAGAATGGAGGGAACAAAGGGGAGGAGGTGGAGGATAATACAGTGAACAGAGAGGCAGAGGAGAACACAGAGGACAGAGATGGAGCGGATGCAGAAAAGGAGGAGACGGGAGAGGAGGAGAATATGGAAACGCAGCAAGGATTGGTGTGCTGTGAAAATGATGAAGCAATAGGCGAGGAAAATGAGGAGGTGGAGGAGGGTGACGAAGAAAAAGGGGAGGGCGAAGAAAAGGATCAAGATGATGAAGATGAAACAGAAAGTTAGACAGCTTTAGTAACACAAATCTACCAAAACATGATCCTCTAGTGACACAAGGAATAAACAATGAGGATTAGGGAAAGCTGAGGCTGAGGCGTAATGCCTATAAAGAACTGCAACAGAGACCTGAACTGTCTGACCTATTTGTAGGCAACAGAGAAGATCAGGCTGAATATAGAAACCAGCCTTCATCCTTCTACCAGATCATGTAGCCGGCCTCACTGCCTTCAGACCGCTATATCAGAACTTCCTGTTGGAACAGTACCAGCTTCACAGCAGATACATTCCTGTAGTATTAAACTCTTTTGAGTCAATGCGTCTCTACGGGTCAGACTATTAAGAGGTGTGGATCCGAAGCAGTTGCAAGTGTTTTGCAAGTACGCTGGTATTGAGAGCCTTCTACAGTTGTCATTACCTAACACCTGTACATCCATCATCACTGCCATAGGGACCTGGAGAAAAGGGGGACTTGGTTTTAGCAACCTTTTGTATTACCCTAGTCAAAAAAGCAACATGAACGGACATGCAAACTACTGCATGCATATCTTCTAGTCTCATGGACCTATTTTTCCCTCTCGTTTTCTCTGTCACAGACATACACAATTAATATAGTGTATTAATAGGATATTAATAATATATAGTATAAGGAGGATAGAGGACTCGACACTGAGACTCTAACAAAAATTTTCAAATGGGTACAAGCGAATCTTCCATTTATGTCGGAAAAGTAAAAATAGAAGGGAAAAAATAACTTGGGACTGTTGGACAATTTATTTATCTGTGTTATATTTCCTGTATGTTATTTTCACTTGGGATCAGGACAGAGTCTCTGGTCTACACACATACCTTTTTTCCTCTTCAGATACTAACAATAAAAACCACATTGCTGGATTTCTGGAAAATTTTATTTGTCTTTTGGAATATAGTAACTACACAGCTGTGTCATTAATAACAGGGTCGTTGTGTTCCTCGTTGAACACATCTGCAACACCACGTGAGACGTAACCTATTGCTCATGCTGCAACAAGCATTATTAATCCACCGTAACAGATTTTTGTGATGAATTTGACAGTTTCACTATTTCCAGATTGTGATTTTGATTCTATGAATCACGTTAAACTGTTTCCTGACCAGTTCCTAGGAATAATCCCCTACTTTTGCCCAGTTGCGTACATCAACAGTTCACAAACTTTTTGAAACATGAGCCCCAGCAAGATCTACATTCAGGGATCGGGAAGGATCTGCTGCTCAAATATACTTATACATGCACAGACCAAGATTAGAGTATACTGAAAATTATAGCCAACCATCAACTGCACAGAAGACTGTATGCACATTCTCTTCAATGTAATAAACCAGTTTTATTTATTATAATAAACAGTCTTTCAGATTTCAGAGTCTTGGAATCTTCCCTGAATACTCCAAAAGCATCTTGTGACCATGCTGGCAGGCCTGACCTCCACGATGAAAGCCACTGGCTTACCGTGTTTATAAAGCAATGCATTGGGGTACCAGGGTAGGGGTGTGATGGTCTTCCACTGTACACATTTTTTGTTTTTGTAAAAACTGTATTTGGCACTTTATCTAACACCCCTGTTACATGACTGTAAATAATAAATGTATTTTAATCTGCTGATGTCATACAATAAATATAATGGTGAATTAAATTCAACATACTACTATAATATTATTTATATACCACAATTACCTGTAATCATATTTTACTACATCTAACTGATTTAGATTTTTGTAGATTAAAGTTTACATTTGTGAAAAACAAGCATTTTTATTTTTGAAGCAAAACAACTCAATACCAATTGAAGGGCAGTTAAGACATTCTGACTCTTCCAGGTTTAAGCGTAATTTGTTGCAGGCATCTGACTAAAACGTATAAGCTGCTTTGGCACACACATCCCTGTCCCATCACATTTCTCCTTCGGTGACCTAACTTAACTTGTTGTCAAAGCACAACAAATGAGGCCCTGGTCACGTGACTGATGTCATTTGGCTTCAACATCAACAGAACCACTAATTTCTCCTTGTCAAATGCAATAACAAAATAAAACAACAAACACATTCCAAGACATAAATACAAACATAAAACAAAACTGTATACAGTTGTAGGCTGTATGTAGGCTTACTGTCACAAGCAGAAAAACACAGTTCAAGACAGTTTGTTGTCTCAAGTCCAACGAACACTAGATTGTGAATCTACTGTAAATCCATCCACCTCTGTAAGGTTAATGAGACTCCTTGCAGACATTCTTTCTAGGAACCCACCAAAACCATCCATTCAGGGAAGTTGTCTATCTCTCCTGTTTCACTACGCTGTTCTCCTCCATGAAGCAGGCTCAGCTTGTAGCGCAGACGCACTTTACACTATGAAAATAGAAATATATTGGGGGAAGAAGTTCATAAAGGGATAAATGATGCTGGGAAACATTTATTTACATTTTATACATAGTCCTATTTTAAAAAGGGACCAGAAATAACTTGACAATAGGCTGTTCAGATGTTTCTTGGCATCATTAGTTCAAACACATGCTAATACAAAGTTCTAGAGGTGATTCTCTGGGTCCAATCTGTATTTTCCGTCTTTTACTGTCATCTGTCAACATGAGTACCAAAGAATTGTCGATGAATGTCGCCAGTAAAGCATGCATTCGTGATGGTGAAGAATCCGAGGAAGGTAATCAGAGACAGCCAAAACAATAGACATGTATGACCATTAAGTCAACTTAATGGTTGTTAAGCAAGAACATGCTCAACATGAGCTCAACAAAAGAAAACAACCTAATGAAACACAGAAGAAGTATTGGATTACAAATACTTTTACTTCTGGATAACACCATATTTTCAAAAGGCTGAACAGCAGTCCAGGATGTAAGCACTACTGAAATTCCTACACACTACTGAAAAGAAAAGTCTGATGCAGCTTAACATTAAGGGGTTCACTACAATATGCAAACCACTGGTAAGCCTTAACAGAAAGGCCGGTTACACTTTGCTACAATAAGAGGTACTTTTAAACGGCTGTAGAAGTCTGAAAGACTTTTGGACAGATGAGAAAGATTAACATGTACCAGAATGATGAAATGAGAGATTTCTGGAGAAACAAATAAGTCATGATTCAAAACATACCAACGGTTTGCTTTGAATGGTAGAGATACAGTTCTGACTTGGCCATGCATGTGGCATGGCTCCAACAGAAATCTTACAACTTCTCTTAATGTGACTCCCCAAAAACATTAGTTAGCAATCAAACAGCAAATTAAACAGCAGGAGAATGAGGAGAATAGACATTTACTTTCTGCACTGATCCAACCAAATGCCTTAAAACATTTTGAAGGACGCTGCACAACAGTAGGACAATGAACTCAAAAAGGTTTCATTATAAAAAAAAAAATAACATATACATACATATGTGTGTGTGTGCGCGTGTGTGTGTATATATATATATATATACAGAAACTGAAACTGAGTATGAATTGTAGGCCTTGCAGAGCATTACCAGTGAAAAACTATTTGCATTTGGGATTCTGGGGAACTTCAAAGCCATTGAAAAGTACCATTAACGCATATTATAAGGTCTTAATTTTCATATCCCCACCACAAGTGCCCTTACTGTATGTACATAACATTTTAATAATTACACACGTAAATTACACTGAGAAGGAAAAGCTACCCTGCATCCTAATCATTTTGGGTCCCTCAGGGGAGACATCAGATTCTGCATACTATACTTCACACAGCTACACCAACACACAACTGAATGCTGCACTAATATTTTAATTTCGTGTACATTGTGTTTCACATAACTTTAAAAGGGGAGCCGTGGTTCCTAATGCATCTAACATGCATCTAACATGTAGCTAACATGCCGATAAATGCTGTCATTCAGTGCTGCCTCAACTCACCTTGTGGGGATTGGCCAACAGGAGGACCTGAGTGATGGCAGCAGGAGGAAATAGCGGGTTGTAAGGCGGAAGACTTGTCTCGGATGATGGCTGCAACTTTACAGACATGTTCTGGGAAGAAGAGTTGATTGGTGGATTTAGTAATTGGTAATTGTGTACGTAAATGGGTAATTGTGTATGTGCTGACTGGGTAATCAGCACGTTATAAGAAAGTCTTCATCTGAAGTGTTACGGCAGCTGATTCCACAGCATACACGGGAGAGTATAAAGGCATGCTGCACAAATCCCCTTAGAAAAATCTCAGTACAGCTCTATTGCATTGATCACGCTCTACTGAAAGAGAAGAGGGTAAGTTGTGTTACCTTGGGAGCAGCAGCTTGGAAAAGCAAGTCTGTCACGAGAAGAGCAGAGGTGTTCACTGTAGAGATGATGACCACAGCAACACCAGGGTGTCCTGGGGGAGGATCTTTGGCAAAATGGAGGGAGACGTGCACTCCTCCCTGGTCATATACTGTAATAGGCTCCAGTCCACCTACAAAGCACCAAAGTCACTTGATAAACCAGCAGATAAGCTTCAATGTACAGGTAGCCATTAGTGAAGCAACCGGTGCATTGCCAATGCTGGTGTACTGGCATACGTTACGTGCAATGGTCCTTTTAATGCTATTAGCTGTGTTATGATTGAATTAACTGTTATGATTTAATGTTATGAGCTATATGTTGTTTTCTTTTATTAATGAAACCTCTGTGAAAAGGGCCAATTACATGTTTTCTGCTCCACCCAGCATGATTTGTTATGATTATAAAAGAAATATCTATGAATAATACCAAAAGAAAATATAGCAATCTCCTTTCAGCTGCAGTTTAGTTATTAATGTCCTGGGCCTGTCAAGCACTGGAAACCCCTAATTTATTCAGCTGGGGCCTGGGAAACATAATATTAAAGTATAGGATTCAGCCATTACTACACTTCAAACATGAATGTAAGCAAACGGACACATACTGGGATTGATAGCCTCCATTGGAACATAGATGTTGGCTAGGGAGACTGGCCGATTTAAATTCCCCTCCAATCTCACTGCAGACAGAGACAGATTTAATGGTTGTGTCTGCGATGTGGGCAGTGATGCTGACCAATTCGGTGCAAAAGACCTAATTGGAGAAAAGCCAAAATCAGTACAACAAAAATGAAATTATAGATTCCATAAATACATTTACATTCAAGATTTTAGATTTGAGAAAAAAGTCAAAGCTGATAATCTGTGTTATTCCAAATAATATTGTGAGAGAAATTAAGGGAATTAATACATAGCAATTTAATTCCCCATTAGGTCTTACCAGGTGTCTGTGCAGTTTGAGGATGCACAACCACGCGATCTAATTATAATGTCACCTTCGCCAGACTGATCTCCATCATTCAGCTCCAATCGACTGAGCTAAACAAAAGACCTATACATTATAGTAGCCTCCTTCAAAGCAAAACAGTAATAAAGCTCAGATGTTCTTAAAGGCAAATTCAAGTCTCACCTGCATTAATTCCTCATAGTATGTCTTTGTAGTCTCTTGATTCTGGCTGGGTTTTAAGATCAAACTATCCAACCCTATAAACACAAGGCACCAAGTAATGACAACTCACCAATGGAGACATTAAAGTGAGACTCTTTGATTGTGTTATTGTGTCCCCAGAATCACACATTTCCACCCCAGCAAAGGCATTCAAAGCTTGTTGATATTGGAACTTGATGCCATAGGGTGCTCCCTCAGAGGCTCCACCCGACACATTGAAAATGCATTGCAAAGACTAGGATCTTGTTGTTTTGTGCAGTCTGCACCACTTTGTTCGTATTTACAAAGCCAGGGCTGTGTAGAAGTATTGGAGTCTTCTTTCAGCACAAGAATGGTAAGCTAACATACCATGAGTAGATATCACTTACTATACCTTTAATATTCAACAGAAAACTGTGGATGAAAGTGAATATGGCTTGATGGGGAGAGGGTTGTGAACTGTGTGTGTGGGAGGGGGAAGGTGGGTGCAGAGTGGAGTGCACAACATGAACACATGCTCTCTAAAATGTGCTTCTAACCAAAACATTTTGACCCATCCAAAATGACTCGACACAAATCTAGGAGTGTCAGAGGATCAGAAAGGACCAAGTGAGAGAGCGGCAATCACCTAGATCTAGACAGTCCTTCTCAGGATGCCCTGTGTGATCCCAGAAGGAGCCCGGACAGCCGTTTTGAGGGGTGTTGCGGGGTGGCGTTGCATCGGCTGGTGGAGAGTCGAATACAGAGAGGTCAATGAGGTGGTAGCTCTTGATCTCCTGGGGGCTCGTAGGAACTGGAGTCACTACAAGGGAGTTGAAAGCAGGATTAAGCAGGAACAATCCTTACCACCGCAATGCCAAACACAGCACACGCAGGATTTTGTTTACAGATAACAACAAGACAGAAATATCATTGTTTACAGGAAAATTAACAGAGGCCTATACCGTTATTTTTAGACTCCTCCGAGTTGTCTTCTCTTCCACAACTACCTCCTCCTCCGCTGTTGGACTCCTTCCTCCCCATCTTTTCTTTGTAGGTGTTTACCGCTAGCGTTAGCTCGTCGTTAGCGGCGAGGACCTGTGCCAGCGCTGAATCATCATCCATCGTGTCACTAGCCAAGCGGAACAGGCTGGGCCTCAGCCTATCACATTGCTCATAAAGGGCCTGTAAAAGAACACCTGTCTCACCTCACCTTACAGTGCATAATACAGTACTTTCAGAAAATTAATGGTAATGCTAATTGCCTGAATTGCTGAATGCCTGTTTATTTAAATAATAATAATAATAATAATAATAATAAACTTTATTTGCACCTTTCATACACAATGTGCAACTCAAAGTGCTCCAGCTCAAATTATAACCTGTAGGATTCTGTTGACATTGAATTTCGCTCTGCTGGACACCTTACCATCAGTACCACCATGAACTGAAGCTACTGTACCTTCAAGTCATCATGACGCTGTGCTGGGTCTCTAGAGGGACTATACTGATCCAGTTGTTCTTTAAGTTGCTTGGTTAAGGTCGCCACCTCCTCCAGAGTAGACACCCGTCTTGCTACCCTTTCTGCCTTCTCCTGCTCCTAGAACACATACATGTAGATTTAGCCAACAGCCAAAGCCAGAATCATGGCTCCTAGAACATATAGGCCACATAGTTTTAGCCAACAGCCAACGCCAGAATCAGGGCTCCTAGAACATATAGGCCACATAGTTTTAGCCAACAGCCAACGCCAGAATCAGGGCTCCTAGAACACAGAAGCATTAGTGTCATTTAAAGTGTAAATTCACCTCCAGCTCTGAGCATGACAACCATTTTAAGGAGCTAAGTGACGGGGAAGGCCGGGAGGGAAGCCCCTATTAACATTTGAATTTGATGATGCACAAGTGCTCTAAAAGTACGCTCGACCTCGAGTGGGTTTAAATGGATACAGTATCATTTTCAACCTATAAAATGCTGATTTTTATATAAACATTTACACCAGCATTGACGTGTCTCATCATAGTTCAGTCCTTTTATTTAGTTTACAGCTCAAAACACACATTTTAGGGTGCAGCTACTCTTTTAGCACCCTACAAAAAAGCTAATATTGTTAACAAGCCCTAAAATGTGCAAAACCCTGGAACAAACCCGGAAACAAACACACGCACAAAAAGAAGCACCCCCACCACCCCTCAAGCCCATGTCAGCACAATGTGCAGTCAGGCTTTGTTGTAGTTGGTGGTGTCACCCGCTTCAAAGGTATGGGTGTCAGCCTGTGTGATCCAGATCCTGTGATGGACTGCTGCTCTCTCGGTGGTGGCAGCTGCACTTTCGCTCATTCGAAAATAAGAATGGGTTCATAAAAAGGTAAGGTAAGCGATTGTAATCCAATACACTTGTCAATGTCAATTTCGGTGAATATCGTGTCACTGTTTTGTGTGGCATGTTGTGTGAACAACAATCTGTTGTTGCTACACAGCCTTGTCTCTGTAAACGGAAACACAAAGTGGTGCACTCCTGCGTACCACACCACACTATTCCAGCCTTGGCAATACATGTCCAATGTGTGTGTGTGTGTGTGGGGGGGGTCTTAGGTGTATTTGTTTTTATGTAGAATTTGTTAATATAAAAACAATTGTTCAGCAGCATTGTTGAGCCCACCTCTACCTGGGCGGGTAAAAATAAAGGTGAACTAAGTAAGCAACACCACTAATTGACCCTCATACCTCTTTGATGGTATTTTTGATTAGTCTGTTGGCAGTCTGCAGGTCCTCAGGACATGTGCTCTTCAGTAATCTGGCTAACATCTAGGTGGGTAACAGACCAACAAATGCAAGTTATCTACACACCTCCAACACGAATGTGGTCTGGTACACAAACACGGAAACACACTCATTCACACACCTTAGCTTTGTCCTCCTGGTCAAAAACTGACTCCGTGCTTCTTTGAGGTGGAGGGGGCATCACAATTGTGTCTGGCAATTTGGGATCCTTCTTCACGACCCCTAAAATACCAAGGTAAAGATAAAAAATTAAAATAATGACATTTTGATGATTTACACTGAAATGTTTTGCATTGAAAGGTTCAGCAATTGTAAGATAATATACTTTTTGTCAAATTCAGTGAATATCTGCCCATGGTCCGCTAGCTGCCTGTTCTGTGTGAATGCTGAAAACATACTCTGGTGTTTCTACACAGCCCTGGCTCTGTAGATGGAACATAAAAGACCGCACCACATAACACTATCCTAGCCATGGCAATGTGTTTCCAATGTGTGGGGCGGAGCTTCTGAGGGAGTACCCTAAGAAGTTCAAATATCAACAAGCTTTCTCCAGAATGACTGACTAGACCTTTAATAAATTATTTGCGTCAAGTTTGGTTTTGAAGGTACCAGGCAGACAAGATATTTAGATAAAGAAAATGATCGTACACGTAAGAGTATTTTTGATTGCATTTTAGTGTTCCCCAAACACCTCACTAGGCATAAAGGTGCTCTGATGCTGGACTCATCCACAAGGGGAATTCCAGACACAAACAGGAGTTTCCCTTTTCAGATGCAACAGAGCAAAAAACTATGAACGTTTGTATAACCTTGTTTCTTCAGCATGCTGTAAGCTTCCCTGATCTTGGGTTCATCTTTGAGCCAGAGTGTCCAGCTGTAGAAGACCTCAATCACTCTGTCTTTAACCTTCTCAGGAGTCCATAAGCCCATGTACTGCACAGACAGGTCCAGACACATCCACATGAGTCAACCACATCCATATGAGCTGCAGATTTCTGTTTCACTTTCCAGAGACTTACAAAGAGCTGCAAGATCACATCACCTCCCCCCCCACCCATGTTTTAACAACAGGAGCTTAGATATCTTCAACACACCTTTGGTGACAACACTTTGATCATTTCATTGAGAAAACGGAATTTTGCTGCCTCGCTGTGAAACCTCTTGCCACAGTTGTTCATGCATGCTTCTAGAACCTGTCAGAGAGAACATAAAGTGCAGCTGTGCTTGAGGTAATACACTTTTTTTTTTTTTTTAAAGGAAAAGGGTAGATAGGAAGGTGCGACCCTTTTTAACCCTTGTAATGTACTCCGGGTCAGAATGACCCAAATCACTAGCTTTTGTGGCAGATAGAAGGCGCTA
>JAODUG010095343.1:14833-31684 GCA_027564795.1 Aphredoderus sayanus | reverse complement strand
GCCGATTCCGGCCCCGGACGGAGGCCCCGCCCCCCCAGCCGACCACCCCCAAGGAAGAGGGCCAAAACCCGCCCCGAAGATACGAAGAAACATTTAAAAAACGATATTTTTTGTTTTTGTTTTGTTCAGTAGTCGCCAGAATAGGACATCATATTCCTGGCTGGGAGCATTGGGTTATATGTGTGTGTGTGTGATGTTGACAGCTTTAGCATCCAGAAAGACCCCAGCTGCACGCAGGCAGGCAGCCGATGTCCTAGCTGTCCGTTTATGTGTGCACTGTCCTGGCTTTGTAAATGGGAATACAAAGTGGTGCAGACACACACAACAGCTTCTGAGGGAGCACCCTATGGCGTTTTTGTTTTGACGTTTAGATATCACCGGTGTTTCTCCAGCAACTTCTAAGCCATGGACGGACACTGCTGGGGAACCTCCCGGGCCCTTCATTGGTACACCTGGCCCAGTCTGGGTGCCGTTCCCATTGGAGCGAACACAGTGGAGTGTTAGTGACGTCAGAGGTGCCTGATACAGCTCCAGCTGGGGCCGCCGCACACACAGGCTGCACCGCGGCCCTGTGGCCATCTGCAGTAGTGCGCCCATGAACCATGCAGCCCTGTGTGCGTCCCCACCTGGGCCCTCCAGCTTTTCCTCTTTCTTTATTTTCTTCTCCTTTCTGAAATGCGTGCAACCCCACCTATACTGGAAAGTGAGAACTGAATGGGGAAACTGTGTTTTTAAATATAAAATGATCTCCCCATGTCTACCTCCCCCCTCCCCACCCTCTCGCTCTGCTGTGCCAGCTGTGCAGACCACTGCCAGGAGAAAAGGAGCCTGACGTCGCCCTCCAAATAAGGAGCTCCCAATCGACTCCTCTGTCTGTGACGAGAGAGAGAGAGAGAGAGAGAGAGAGAGAGAGAGAAAGACCCCTCCTCCTCATTCACAGCCATAATATACTCCGCTACCTGTTTGTCAGCCCAGTGCACGTAGAGCACAGCCTTGATTGCCCAGCTCCCTCGCTCTCCACCACCCACCCCCCCACCCCACTCTCTCACTCATTCATCTTTTTTCTCTCTCTCTCTCTCTCTCTCTCTCTCTCTCTCTCTCTCTCTCTCTCTCTCTCTCTGTCTGGCTTGTTTCACCGCTCCGTACTCGCTCACTATCTCAGTCATTGAGAAACGGAGGACAGCAGCACCTGCTACCAGGTAACAGCCATTGATGTCGTGTTATGTCAGCTGTATAGCCAGCCCTGCCGCCTGTGAGGAGGGTGATTAACGTGGTGAGGGACGGTGCTATTTTTATCCGCTTGGGTCTTTGTTATTGGCCGGGTGTCCGCGCTGTGTGTGAGAGTGAGAAGAACAATCATTTGTTCATTCATGGTTCCAAGTTAGGCACTCGGAGAGGGTGGGAATCTGACTTAATGTTTTTTAAAGTAAGAAAGCAAGAAGGAAGAGAGCATGTGTAGACGTTACAGTTTCCTGGTTGTGTGTGCGTGTGCGTGTGTGTTCGTTCATGAAGGAGAGAGATGCATCGTGGTCCACAGCTGTGCCTTTAAGCCTGCCTCTCAAACCGGGAGTGAATGAACTCCCTGTGTTGTGCATCCAAGTCCTATGCTTGGCATGCCCTCCTGCGGACTGGGGAGCGTTTCCAAGCCGTACACACACACACACGCACACACACACACAGAGAGAGCTGAGGTGTGTCCTAGGAATAGTTGTGTGTGTGTTTGTGTGTGCACCGAGCGTGATGCCCAAGAGGGACGCATCCTGTCTCCCCCACTCCCTGGAGAGACCCTCTGTCGGGGCGCTGATGAATCTTGTGTTTTCTGACTGTGTGGCAGTGCCTAGCAGTAGTGCTAGCAGTAATGCTAGCAGTAGTGCTAGCAGTCGTGCTTTCAGTAATGCTGGCATATGGACAGCGTCATACAGTTGAATCAGGTTGGATGATTCCTAACGGTTTTTAAGTCCTGTTAGTGTTTCTTTACAAGTTTTAAAAAAGGAATTGTAATTTTTGTAGTTGGACCCTGATTTTAGGACATTCTGTCTTTGTTTATATAACATTGGTTATATAACTTGTCAATGGTGCTAACAATTTTATGTCACATATATGTCATGAGTTTGTATTTAGTTAAACAAAAACAAAACAAAAACACTTTGCTACGTTGAAATTTGATGTAATATCATGTAGCCCAATTTTATTGTCTTGTTTCATGGCTGGCATAGTGTTGTGATGACAGCCTTCTCTTTCCTCGTCCCTGATCCTGCGTGAAGAAGGGATTGCATATCTGCATCTCCTGGAGTAGAAATTCAAGACTCAAAACTATTGATTTTTCAGATGCGATTCTCTTTCCAAAAAGCCTGCTCTTCAAGGAAGGGAGGCACCTTATTCCCTCCCTCCCTCTCCCCTCCCCACTCTCTCAGTAGCCAGTGAGGATGCTGGGAGATATATTTAGCCCTCTAGCTCTCCTTCCATCTGCTACCGCATGGTTTAGGGCCGTTGCCATAGGAACCACCACTGGGTGCCCATTAGTGTGAGAAGAGGAAATTGACAAGATATTTTAAGAGCCATTTATACAATATTATTTTTTGTCCGTGAGTAACATTTTACTGGTAATCTTCGACACATGCATTCATGAAGGGGGCGATGGCTAATATAAATACAAGTATTATAGTATTATATAATATTATTATCCATTGTGACTTGGCTCAATATACTTGAAGTTCTCATCTGGATAGTTCTAATCAGAATTTTGCAAATATTGCAAAATATTTTGCCAATTGACCAGTGTAATGCACATTGGCATTACAGTATGACGTGCTATACTGTAACTGCCTTACTTTTTTTTCTCTCTTCCTTTTCTTTCAAAAGGCCAAGCCTCTCATACAAACTGTACGTACTGTAAACCTCTCCTCACGATCAATTTTGATCCACCATGATAGGATATCCCACCATTTTGTTAAAATCACTTACTGTAAAATGCATTCCTCTGGAATGAAATGATGGATTTGAAAACTAAACTCCAAACTAAACTCTAGACATTTTCAGAGTACTTATTGTCACTTACAAGCACACCCCAACTGATTACATGGCGGTGCTATGATTGCCACATACTGTATTTACATAGTTGATTGTTGTTAATTATATTTATTGACATTTCTATTACAAATTCTTGTGATTCAACATTCAGTTTGGCTACATAATCCGTAATAAAGCATTTTTGTTATTGGCAACCTTTTATAAGATACTGTAAATATAGCATCTCTCCATTGCCATTCTAGATGTGTTTTTTTCTATTTTGTATAGGATCTAGTATATACAGCATGGGAATATCAAACCTGTCAAATGTCTAATAATGTATTATTGTGCTGTACTGTAAGTCTTTGACTTTGAGCTTGAGAACACTAGACCTACTGTGCTGCTTTTCTCAAAAAGTTAACAGAAACAGATGTGCAGAGGCTGAAGGAGAGAGGCGGGCAAGATATGGGGAGATAGTTGTAGAAGAGTTTAGGACAGAAAATATGCATGAGAAATTAATTTGCACGCTGAGAGGTGCAATCTTTGGATACCTCCAGAAGTGTGATCGACACGTGCGGGTGCAAATTAGCAGACACTTTTTGTAATTTATGAGTATTTGCTGCGAGTTCTGTGCTGTGAGCAAGTTGTCTAACTTCATGTGACTCAAGCTGTCATCACTCCCAGAGCATATGGGCATTGTGACCATCTCACAGCCAGAGAACAAGGTGTTATTTTCAGGGCAATGACTCGGTCGGACTCTCCACTCTTAAGAGCTCAGAGTCCAGTTGCATTAACTGTCTGACCTACATTTATCATTTATTTCTACTCACTGAGGGAGAATAGGGTTTCAGCACAGTGACGCTGGACTAAACCAGGTGTATAATGCCCTTGGTCTATTAACAAAGTGACTTCACATTTTGAGTCAGTTTGAGTTGAGTTTTTTCAGTAGGTAACAGTAACTTACTGTACATGAATTACAGTTATCAGCAGCTTTGCTGTCTGCCACTAGAGCGTAGGTGTAACCAGCTGGTCATTGCGTGGGATGAGTTGTTTATTGCCACAGTAGGTTGGCACAAAGGCACTGGGAGTTTTTGTTTTACCGGTATCTACAGTGAGTCAGCTTTGTATATGGAGGACTATAACATGTTTTTTTAGTTAGCATGTCCATACCTACCTTACCCTTTTCTTATATAATAATAATAATAATAATTTCGACCAGAAAAGTGACTAGGTGTTATGACATGATGTAGTTATGATACAGTATACTCTAGTCAGAGTTCATGTTTATTATATATGTTCTGATCTCTGTATTACTTTATAGATACCATTAAGAAGACAGAAGAAATTATATTAAGCAGAGCATCGGAGTGTGGGACAACAAAACATGATGGGATGCATTCGGTTAGAATGGGAGTGGACTTCACAACGCTTTTCAAATCACAATCGCCTTCTTTGATGCCCCATTCCTCTAATGACACTATTTTGCCATCAAGCAATACATTGATAATAATACAAGTGGGAAGGATGAGTCCAGACAGCCATTTAAGGAGAACATAGTAAATAAATATTCGATTGAAACACATTACTCACTTAATGAATTCGTTTGACTCCTGTAATCTGGCGCTGGCAGACGCATCCCACGTGTCTACCTAAGGTTGTCCTTCCATTATATGGAGACCTTGCATAGTCGCCTGACGACTGGGGAGCAGTCCGGAGGTCAAGAACATTCACAACAAGATTCTCCTCTCGGTGGCCCTAAGCCCAAGTCTCCTTCCCACCACTGTCAGCCACAGGAAACTGGTTCCCAGAAGCCTCATGGCCCAGTACAGCTGCCCAAACAGCCAAGGAGGCAGCCACCTGAACGCAAGCGACTCAGGCCCCAGCGCCAGAGCATTGACTCCGATACAGCGGCTGAAGGGAAGCATGCCAGTGCGACGACGTCAAAATCCACCAGGGTTTCCAGTCCGTCAACAGGCGGCGCAGTGTACTCAGCTGCCAGCCCCACCCAAGGTAAGCATGAGGCCAAGGAGGGCACGCCGAAACAGAAACGGGAACGCAAGCCTCAGAGGCCAGGCAAATACGTCTGCACCTACTGTGGGCGTGCGTGTGCAAAGCCCAGCGTCCTTCAGAAACACATCCGTTCCCACACTGGTGAGCGTCCCTATCCCTGCGCTCCATGCGGCTTCTCCTTTAAAACCAAGAGCAACCTGTACAAACACCGCAAGTCACATACCCACAGGGTGAAGGCCGGCCTGGCGTTCGGCGAGTCGAGATCTTTAGAGGGACAGGTGACAGAGTCAGAGGATGAAAGCAAGCCGTTATCCTCAGCATCTTCTAGTATAGAAAGGCAAGGTAGCCTACCCACCCCGAAGAGCCACAAGCTACCTGACAAGGCTAAAGATCACCCTGGTGGGATGGATGATTCCTATGCAGTAAAAAAGCGATTGGCTATGCGGCTTAGCAGAGGCAAACACGCCCCCTTAGAATCACCTGATGACAAGACTTCATCATTAATCCAAGGGAGCAGAGGCAGCACAGAATCTGGCTATTTCTCTCGCTCAGAGAGCACTGAGCAGCCACAGGACAGCCCCCCAAACACAAGTGCCAAAAGCTATGCAGAGATCATCCTTGGTAAATATGGGCGTCTTGGACACCTGCAGAGGATGTCTCGTCACCATAACCAGCAGTCTTCAGGTCAGGAAGAGAAAACTATACCATTTACTGTCCCCAAGAAGCAGGTCATTGACCACATCACCAAGCTCATCACCATCAATGAGGCAGTGGTGGACACGAGTAAGATTGACAGTGTGAAACCAAGGAGATTCTCACTTTCCCGAAAGAGTAGCACAGAGTCTCAAAAGAATCTATCCGTGAAAGAATCTGTAATTCACAGTCCAAAAGGCGTAGATTCTGTCTATAAAACCAGCGGCTCCATCACTATGGGCGTTCCATGTGAGAAATTCCATCATCAGTCTCTAAATGTAGAACCACTTTCTGGTCAAACATCTGCTGCTCCACTATTAAGGAGTCACTCCATGCCATCTTCTGCCAGCTCATTGGATCACTCCAGTAGCAGTGCTAGATTTCGTCCATGTCAATCATTTGATGAACGGACATCTTCTGAAGTGCAGTCATCCCGTCGTTATGGGATGTTAAGACGCCAGCCAGCTATTGAGATTCCATTTTGTGGTGAACTTACAAAGGAAGAGTATCAGAGTTCTCATTCATTTTACCTTGACAATATACCCGCCGTGCCTGACCACAAGCAAAGCCAACCACAGCCATATGAGTGTGAGGCTTGTGGCACTGGATGTAAAGACTGGGAAGGTTATAAGATACACAAGCAAAGCCTGTGTTTAGCACAGCATCCTGTTAAAATAGATGAAATAGCAGTTAGCTATGTGGACCGTCCCCAACAAATAAACCAGCCATTCAGACCTGGAGCTTCAGCAATCCGAAAACGTAGGAAAGAAGAGAGTTTTGAATCTGATGACTCCTCACCTGTTGCGTCTAGTTTACCCTGTCCTCCCTTTACAATTTCATCTTTACATTCAAGAGATGAGGGCAACATAGAAAGCAGGAGGCCCTCGTTAAAGACGTTTTCAGTTATTCAACATACCAGTTCCTTTGAGAAGCAAGACCCATTGTTCACCGAGACCCATTGCAAAGAGACAGCTAAACACTCTTCCTTTTATGAAGAGTATCACCCAGGGGCACAGAAACCACTACCACAACATACAACAAAACCAACTTCTCGGAAGTTGGTCCGTCAAACCAATGTACAGGTTCCAGAAATACTGGTAACCGAGGAACCACACATACCAGAGTCCCTGTCACAGCCTCCATTCACATCAAAACCATCTGAGAAACCTGATGAATTCCAGTGGCCAGAGAGAAGCCCTAGTCTTGCACAGCTCCCTATTGAAAAGCTCCCTCCTAAGAAAAAGCGTTTACGTCTGGCTGAGGCAGCCCAGTCCTCTGGAGAGTCCAGCTTTGACTCCATATCCCTGCCCCGAAGCCCCAGCCAGGACAGTAGTGCATCATATGCATCAAGCCGTTCTGCATCCTTTGAAGAATCAAATAGGTCGGACATGGAGGCGGCAACCTCAGCGACGCCTTTGCGGAGGTCTAGAGCACCTCATATGCTGACCGTCCCTGGGATACATCAGCACCGGGAGATGCGACGCTCTGCCTCAGAGCAGGCACCCCACGAGCCACAGCAGGGCGTCCTGATGGCAGAGAATCGCAGCAAATCCTTTGACTACAGCTGTCTGTCTCCTGAACGCTCTGCAGTTGGCTGGAGAGAGAGGAGGAAATGTCTCCTCATGAGACACAGTGCTGTCAGGGATGAAGAGGAAGCAGAGGAGCTGGAACAGTCCACCAAACCCAGCACCAGTAGGCCCAGCATGTCATCCAAAGCGGGTCCGAGCCTACTGTCCAGCACCAGTCCCACTACGTCACCTTTTTCAGGCGACTCCATGTCATATAATCCAATACGCTCACAATGCAAAGATCTCCTTTCTCAAAGGAAAGGCAGTCAACATACTCAGCTCTCAGGAAGTATAGAACCTCATCTTGTGGATGTCCAAACTGCTGTCCCCTTAAAAGAAATGACTTCCCCCGTTCACGCAGGTGAACCTCCAGACCTCTCTCGCAGTTCTCCTCAGCATCATCCAATGCAGGGTCCATCTGGGGCAGCAAGAGCACATTACCTCACAGTGTCCACAGGCTTGAAACTAGAGATCCCTCCTCAACGATATAGTGAATATTCTGCGGTTCGACTGAGTCCCTCTGTACATTCTCTGCCAAGTATCACCCGCAACCCAGAATTAATGATGCCTCCCACTTCACCAGCAATAGCAGTGCGTCTTCAGGCCGATACCCAAACACCAGCCTGTGCCATATATACTACATTGTCCCAGACAAGGCCACCTAGTCAGAGTCCTGTGGCCACTGTTTCAAGTATCCCAACGTTTGAATACAGAAGCCACAAGGATGCAAGCCTAGACCTTACTACGTTGTATGAGGGCAGTCTGAGGTCATCCACCTCGGCGGGTAACAAGCGCATGCTGTCCCCTTCAAACAGCATAGAGCTCCAGCCAGAGTCCCAGCAGCAGCAGAAACGAGTCAAGGAGGAGGACGAGACACGGGGACAGAAGTCACCTCCAATGAAAGCATCCAATAAAGCAGACAACCCGGGCGGTCACTCGCATCTGCCCATTGTATGTCCTCCTGTCACTCACCTAGGACCTTCATTTACCAGTCTTCAGTCCAACACCTGTAATAGCTGGTGTTATCTGAACTACACCAAGCCAAACCCCTCTACCACAGATGAGCGGCAGCCCTCCGTCTACTCCTCCTGGTCAACCAGTGGCTACGACCCCAACCCTCCAGGCCTCTCCAGCAAGATGACCATGTCCCTCCTGCACTGCAAACAGAGGCTGTGCCCGTCCATCTACACCATGTGCCCCATGTCAGTCAGCACCACTGATCCACTGGAGGTGGAGAACAGCAGAAGCCCATGCTCTACTGAGGTAATTATAATGCTAATTTCTTTCTTCTTTGTGGAGAAATATTATTAATATATTGTTCGTGACAATTAGATCTTAGACATGTGTCAGCTAGTTTTAAGGTGATGGGTTTTAGCCCTCCTGTTGTCCTCCAGGTCAAACTGGCCCAACGCACTACCTCGTTGTAGCAGATAGAAGGCGCCAATCCTTATTCTACAGCTTACACAGACATATGATTATGATATGACACACTATTATGATATGACACTGCTGGCAAAACAAGTACATTTGAAACCCGATGACAACAGGAGGGTTAAAAGGCACAAAAAACAAACAAATACATGAAGAAATAATGAATAAAGAAATAAAGAAATACACACAGCACTGACAATAAAAATAACTACACAATCAGATACAATCAGGTGGCGCCATCTGGTGGCACAATAAGATGCGTTTGAAACGGGAGGACAACAGGAGGGTTAAGGATATTCTCAATTCTATAAATAAATAGAATTATAATGTAATGTATGTAATTCTCCCAGAGTTTCCAACATACCAATTATTTCCTCTGGAATCAATATCTGAAATGATATTGTCTCTGTATTTTAGATACCATTGTGTGAAAGTTATTTCCTATACTTTTATAAACTGTTCTTTTAGAAATGACATGAATCATACCGTTCAATGAGAATTCTCAATTTCTGTCTCCCTGGGCATGTTGGAGCAGAGTTGGTGAATTTGCCCGTGTCTCTTTCGAGTGTAGGTCCGCACAAGCCAGACCTGTAAGCAAGCCCCAGCAGCCAGAAGGCAGCAACAGCATGCCGAAGACAACCGCTCAGATAAAGCAGAAGAGGAGGGCCGAGCGGAGGAGGCAGGGGAGGACGTCCACTCATCTAAATATAGGAACCGTCCACACGTTTGGATCAGTGCGGAAGGGTAAGCGTAGCCTCGGGACTATTCAGTTAATGTGGCAGTTGTTCAGACACATAATGTATGCCACATGTAAGCAGTGTTAAATTGAACTGAGCATCTAATCAGTGCGTTATTCTTGCGTCAGCGAGTGGTGTGTTGTGGAAAACAGTTGTCTTTCCACCATGTGGGACAGGCCGAGAGTTGGCCGCCTGCGTCAACCGGGTCCTTCTGTTGACGGGGTCGGAGCCAGGAATCTACCTAACTTCCTCTGTCCCTGCAGAGCCTCCTTTACATCACGGCCATTCACATATTGCCACGGCTTGTTTCATTCTAAAGGAAAATGGGAATGTTGGACTCTGACATACTGTAGACCCTGCATTGTTTGTGTACATTGGATGTCGGACATTCAAACATTAGAACATTGGACTGTTAATGAAAGCCAGTTATCAGCGTTCGTTTACAGAATGCTTAGACGGTATATAAGCTAAGTAAGATGTTCAGTGCTTTATTTGCTTCCCCAGGGTACCTTGTCAAAATTCAAGGTTATACACGCCATGCTCAGCACTTTTGATATCCGTTATACATAAACATGCTAGGGGTTGTTATGGTATTAGTTAGCGCTGAGAGGTACCATCTGTGTTCTTTCTCGGTTCAGGGAGTGAGTGTGTGAACAATTCCCTGTTGTGACTCATGTCAAAGCTCATCACAACCTTCCCAAAAGAGTGAGTCATCCTCGCTCTACCTTGCTCGCCCTCTGTCTGTGCTCTGGCTGTGACGAGGGACAACACAGATCATCATATTGGAGGAATTACTAAGATAGAGCCTAATATAGAACCCGATGGATATTTCGGCCTGCTTTGATATCATGTAATTTTGTCTAGTATATTGGCACAAACAGTGGTTGAACTGCTGGTGTATGGTGGAATAGGCTGGTCAAATAGATATTTTCCATTTCTACTGTACATTTTAAAAACAGAATATCGTCATGTCTACTCCTAACACTGATGTTGGCTTTGTGCAAGGGTCATGCAATACAGCCCATGAGCACAGCTGGTTTTGGAACCATGAATGGCGTTCGTTTGTGCCACGATGGCAAGGTGTGGACACCTTGCTTTCCAGGCACCCTTACTGGCAGCAGTAACATGAAAGCTGTGCAGTAAATGCCACCGTTTACGACGTCTGCCCAGCTTATTCAGCCGCGAAGCCTGCAGGCGAAAATAGAAGAAATAACATCAGATTATAATCAGGGGGATTGTTTGCTATAGGAATGTGTTTTCATTTTCTATGTTTTCACATGCTTATTTGGAGCAGCAGCTGGTGCGGGTTCGGGGCTTCCCTCCCTGTCCGGACTGTTTTGATTGGCCGGCGGCTACAGGTCCAGGGAGCATGGGCCACATCGCAGACTCCTCTTGTTTGGACTGGGTGGTGGTGTGAGCCCTGATGGGGTTATAGAGCGAGGGCCAGGTGGGGTGGGGTCTCTGGTTTTGGCTTATGAAAGCTGCTCTGTTAAAGCTGCGAGGGCCTTTGCTGAGAGACCCCACGTGTACAGCACACACCACCCCCACCCCCCCCACACCACCCCAGGCCAGCCCAGCTGCCATGGTACTGTAAAGGGGGACTTTGCCAAACAGACCGTGTACTTATGCCAGACAAACAGTGATGCTAAAAGCATCCTACAGGTGCTATAGAGGCCCACAGTGTGTCAGCTCCAATTACACTCATATTGATTGCGGCTGTGTTTCTGCAAGAAGGACCAACGTCAACAAACGATGGAACAAAATGCAAAGCCAGTGTTCTGTGGGGTGTGGATGCCTAAATCTCTTCCCTTCGCTTCGACGGTAGGTCCAGAGAGACCGGCCGTGCGCGAGGGCCAGGAGGAGGAGAGAACAACAACA
Organism: Aphredoderus sayanus; assembly: GCA_027564795.1. NCBI lineage: Eukaryota > Metazoa > Chordata > Actinopteri > Percopsiformes > Aphredoderidae > Aphredoderus > Aphredoderus sayanus. Next base: position 20,358 of record JAODUG010095343.1, on the reverse strand, counting down.
ACTGCGACTGTAGTTTCCACTGCGAGACTTCTGGTGCGTCGAGCGAACGCACCTGCCTGCGCGCAGACTCTAACGACTCCTGCAAGCACTGCAAGTTTGGTTTTAAGGAAGGTAAGCATGACCTGGTTATTATGCAGTGTATTATATAACCGTATTAACTCATGCATTTTATTTAAAGCAGCTTTCCGAACACCGAAGAGCACATTACATTACATGGCAAAAGCAATGGCACCAAGAAAACAGTGATGAAATAGCAGTTCTTATCTACCAACCAATGGCTAAATAAGGAATCAATGACACGTTAATGAATGTGTGTAAAAACAGTTTCATATTTTCCTTTTTTCAGTACTACCCAAACACATGAGGTCTACTGCATGTGAAGAACAACACCAGGAAGCATATGACACAGATGAAGGTCAGCGTGGTTTACTTATGTAACTGTGTGTGTGTGTGTGCGTGTGTGTGTGTGTGTTAAAGGTCTAAATGACATTATATTAGACAAGGGATTGTGGGTAATAGGGCTGTTCTTTGACCCTTTAAGGAATCTGTGAGGACTGTTCAGTGGAACCAGACGAACAGTCACATCGGCAGCTCACTGGAGAAGACAGTAAACATGCTGGTGATGAAGGTGAAGACTCCCGGCCCACCGCGTCCTCTCAGCTCCGAGCACGAGCTGACCCCGCAGGCCACGCCAGCGAGCCCGAGGCGGGCCCCAGCCACTCGCACGCACTGAGCCCCGAGGACCTGCAGCGAGCCCACTGCGCTGGCCCCAGGCGGGCCCTCTATGCCCGCCGGCCCCCAGAGCCCCCGCTGGCCCCGGGGGGCCCGGCGCCTGGCTGTCACGCAACGCCTGCATCCCCCAGGAGGGGACCGTCTCCGCCCGGCAGCCCCTCACCCCGGCCTCCTCACCCGCCCACCCCTCCGCTCTCCCTCTCCTCCGCCGGTTGTCACGGCTCCCCGTCCCCCGAGCGGGTCCCCCCAGGCTCCCCCGCTTTCCCGGGAGACGCCTCCGTTCGGCGCGGAGACCCCCTTCTCCTGAGTGACAGACGCGCCCCGGTGATGTTCCAGACCAGCCAGGTGAGATCAGCCATCTTAGCTGCCTAAACGGCGGTGTGTGTTTGTTGCACGCACTGATTGTTTGCGTGTACTTTTGTATGCGCGCGCGTGTGTGTGTGTGTGTGTGTGTGTGCGCGCGTGTGTGTTTTCGATGTGTGTATAGTTACGGATGTGGCTTAAGCGAACCACAGCGTTCGCTCGCCTGTGACTCCGTCTATCTCTGTTGATTCAGTCCTAAATATGTTTGCTTTTGGCTCACAAAGGTAATTTTGTGTGGTGCAGTTAAATCCCAGTAAGTCAACATTCAAACTATTATAGGTGGGCAGGCACATATGAGGTTATTTTAAAGTCCCACCTTTATTGGAAAAGGAAGGAAAGGCAACTCTCTCCAGTTTTATCACTGAAACCAAGCCTACAGCGCGAGCCCTGAAATAGTGCAGGAGGGATCCCAAATAGACCCAGCATGTTTTTCCTGGGCAGCTGGGGATAAAATGAGGAGGGGGGCCTATCATTAAATAGCAAAGATTGTAACCACATGTCTGTTTATAAAAAACAGTTAGTAAACAGTCAGTTACTTAGTCAAATCAGTTCACAATGTTGAATAGCAAACGTCTCCCCACCAGCCGGTGGTTGCGGTGTGGTTTCACCCGATGCCCTGTCCCTCTCTCCTCTGACAGAGAGCTCCGTCTGTGGGCAGTCCCGCCCAGCCCGCCCCCCAGCCCGCCCCACAGCCCGCTCCACCTCGAGGGGCTCACAGAGTCCTGAGCCACCTGCCTCTCCACTCTCAGCAGCCAATCAGGGCCCCGAGCCTCATGATCCCCATCGGGGGGCTCCATATAATACAGCCCAGAGCCACGTCGTACAGCCTGGGGAGCGGCCCCGGCCCCTGCCCCGGGGCCGGTGGGACGCCCCCGCCGCAGCCCCTCCAGGTGACGGGGGAGGGAGGGGGGTCGCCCCCCGGAGGTCCTAGCACTCGAGAGCTGCCGAGCCCGGGCAGAGAGACGAAGCCTGGTGCCGTGGCAAGCAAGACTGTCCAAGGACAAACGCCTCCTCCCTCCCAGACACAACTCTGATAGTGAGCACAGCCTAAGGGGACCATGCAAACGACTCCAGTCTCTGTTCCAGAGGCTGGAGGGAAACTCTGAATCACACTGTTCTCAGTGTGAGGACAAATAAAGGAAAGAGCACTTCTGCACCGCTTCTGAATGATGTGATTATGTAATTACATGAATAATATATAGACAATATGTTAGATATGCAGTATGTTTTGTACTTCTTAGCTTTTTTAACCCTCTTGTTGGATGTCATTGGTGTTAATTTATTTACATGCTATTATGCAATTCTGTACTATAAAACAAAAGCAGCTGGAATGAAAATAGACCCTAAAGATTATATTACGTTCCTCTTTTACCTATTAATCCATTTGACAGCTATTATATACTATTGCTGTGTTAATGTACTGTATGAACTAAATTGATATAGAAAGGTACTGCAAATATTTATTCACACTGACCAGTATTTAAAAGTGCAATTTCTGTCAAGGTTGTGGCCATTATTTAAAGGCTGTGATTTTTATTTATTTTTTCATTTGAGTTGTTTTCTTTCATTTTGCCTTTAGTTTGTTTATGAGAAAACACTGATAGAATCATCCCCTTTTCTAGACCGTAATGTTTTTGATCGAGACGTTTTGAGTGCACTGACAAACGATTTGTTATCCAGAGGAATCCTGTTACACATACACGGTAGCTACAGTGCAATTCTTTTCATAAAAAAGATACATGTATTTTTGTGTTGTTGCTTTTATAAATGAACCAATCACTCCAATTGCCATTTTCATGTTTGCCATTAAAAGTCTCATTTTTACAGATTTATAATGAAATGGTGACACTGTGGTTTGTTTCTTAATTCAAAAGCACTTCCATATCACATTGGCTTGCTGTATCTCAGTAAATATGTACCACCCACTCGCTTCAACACACTAAATAGATGTTTGAGTGAATGATGTGTTTTATATTAGTATCACTCACCATATTTTATATATATATATATATATATACACACACATATATATGTATATGTATGATCAGTTTAATTGTTTTTATTTAGTGTTGGGGATATACACTGTACATCTTCATTCCCTCTTTTTATGCTCCAGGCAGCTTTCTTTGTTTGCTCGTACTGAAGATGAACCATGTAAACACTAGGTGGCAGAAGAAATCAACTAAAGTCCAGGTTTGGCTCGCTCTGCGGTTCACTAGAAAGGATTACGTCACCTGCTAAGGTAAGGGCCTAGTTTCAGGCAGACAACAAGAATATTCATTTCAATATAGAAAACGTAGCTTTTCATTGTTATTTTGGAACATAAACGCGCTCCAAACATATTTCTCATCATCTTAGAATGTTGCAGTAAGCGAATATAATTCTGCATATGGAACAGTATGAGGTGATATGGCAGCTTGTGATTGTTGTCAACATCTAAAGTATATTGCACTAAACACCAGATTTTAAACCTGATGGCGGTGTGATATGTTAAAGTACTGTAACCCCTAGAGCATGGTTAGCTAGACAAAGCATTCCTTTGTAAGCACAGACACTCCCCCTCACCTGAACTATTAAATCAACTCAAGACGCAGGATTGCCATTTCATTTGTGTACATGGTGTAATATAGGATATCAGCTTTTAGCTGTGATAAATACAGTATGTATAGTTTACCATGCCAATCTGCTGCCCTTGGATCCAAGACAACAGTGTTGGTTTCCGTGGAAACTCCAAAAATATCAAATACTGGTGTGAATTCTTCAGTTCCAGAAAGTAATTTTTTTATCATTACTCAGTTAAAATCACATAGGCTATATATATGGGTGGAGAGGCTGTTACCTATGCAGTTATTTAAAAAGAATTTTATTCTCATTCCTTAAGTTAATTGTGCCCCTATTGTGACAGCATTTAGATTCTTAAAACCTGTATCATTTCAGTACATTCATCGCACTGGAATGTGAGGGCAATAAATGAATAAGTGAGGAAATTCTAACCCCCATCCCTCCCCCACGAAGCAATTGGTTAAGGAGTAGACAGGTGCTGCATTCCTTTCCCCGGCTTTGGTGACAAAACAAATCGATTCCTCGTTGCTTCCTGCTTCCTGTTTTCTACAGACCATTTTCCACACCGGCGACAACACACTGGCCTGGCTTGAGTGGTTGATGACCCATAACATTCCTCTGTTAGTGTGCATTTTTCACCAGCGTGCGGTGACATCCTGGCATCATTATCAGTGACATCAAAGTTAAAGGAAAGCACATCATTATGTCTCTGTGTAAGCTGTAGAATTTGAATTGGAGCCTTCTATTTGGCACAAAGAGGTTGTGCGTTGGGTTAGTTTGACCAGAGGACAACAGGCGGGTTAAAAGGAACAAAAAACAAATACATATATATAGATAGATAGATAGATAGATAGATAGATAGATAGATAGATAGATAGATAGATAGATAGATACACAAATCACTGACACTAAAGAGAACTGCACAATCAGACACAATCAGGTGGCGCCATCCGCTGGCATAACACCCGAGGACAACAGGAGGGTCGAGCCGGCCTAATGGAAAGTGTCTGGACAGGATTATTTCATAAAGCAGATATAGCAGCCATATGTATCAATAGTCCCTGACATATTTTGCGCCTGGTTGTAATTCAAAGTGTTTCTCCTTTATTAGCCTATCAATAGGAGGAAGGGATTGTGTGTCATTGTTCCAAAGTTCAGAAGATTGTGTGTTCGTTCCTGTCTCGGCGGAGGCACAACAATCCCGTGTACAGCACTGATGTTTTGTGTTTGTCACTGTTACACCACACATTCCTCTGTCGCCCCTCTGTGCCAGACGGAGGTGAAACTGGATAAGGGCACGTATTTGCACTGTGAGCTAGTCTGTGCCTTGCCTGTAGGCAGTGGATGAGAGAAGCGCACCATTAATCCTCCGTTATTCTGAAGGGGAGCTATTTGATGCTTTAAATGAGAATCTGACAGGTTACTGAGTCCCATGTGTATGGGCAGAACTAAAGGTCTACCGGTACATACATCACACACATGACCATGCCAGACTGTACTAACACAATGTGCCAAGTGTAATAATGTAGAGAAATGGCAGTTGTCATTGTATCAGACATGTCTGCCCTTCCTGCTTAGAAGGCTTGGCATCAATTAAAATGGGCCCTTTTGTTTATTGTGAAATTAATTCAGGGTACCATGTCCTTGATCCCTGTACACACAGTTCTTATCACTATCCCAAATACATTTTCTATGTAGATGATTAATAACTGGACAAGTAAAATATTTATAACAAATACAAATGTAGTAACTTCTGTGAAACTGGGGATTTCCTAATGAATGGCAGAGCCATTTACACAGGCTGGCAGGCGATTGCATAAAACAAAGACTAAATCACACCGGTGACATATGCAATCTTAGAAAGTCCC